>PVJI01023629.1:0-23241 GCA_004026765.1 Micronycteris hirsuta
GAGGATGCTCTAGCTTCAGGTTACAAAATTCTGACTCCAACTGGCTTTTAAAAAGAAGGCATTTAAGATCTCTTATTATAGGAAAGCCTGAGCTAAGGTGAGCTGCAGACTTGACTGATCAGGGGTTCTAAGATGCTGTCCATCTCAAAGTTGGCTTCACCCCACGGCCAGTTCTCCCTTTTGTCACAAGGTGACTGCAGCTGACACTTGTGGCCCTAAGCATCTTTGTTCAGGTCAAATTGGAGAACATGATTTTCTTCCCCAGGGATGGACTGAAAGTCTCAGAATAGTTGGGCCAATTTTGTCATTTGTCCATTCTTGAATGAGGAGCTGTGCCAGAGAGGACCATGCATTAATTGGCTTCTTACGGTCCTGATGGGTACCTTTTGAGTTTTATAGAACCAGTTTTTACTGAGAAGTAGTGGCATTTGTAAGTGGAAGATGAAGTTAAGAGGAAAAAAGGTATTTCAATCTGTCTTTTATTTAAATCACAATTTTATAGTATACAATATAAACATAAAATAATTATTAACAATAGTCAAAGCTGTTTAAGGTTGTAATTTTTAAGGCAAATATTACTACCACGAGTGGAATTAAAACTTGTTTTATGGTGGTCTCAGTTTCAGCAGTCTTCATTTCTAAATTCAATTTTAGCCTACCATTCAGTCAGTTATTGATCCCAGATCTGTACTGATGACATATTTGTTGATAGATATCACCAGTAACTTCCTTTCACATGTGTGTTAACTGAAAATGTGTTTTCAGTGCCCACGTCAGTCTTCCAGTGAGTGTTTACGACATGCGATGGGGCACTGTGTAGCTACGGTCAATCTGATACACACGCATGTTATCGAGTGAGTAATTTTTTTTCTTATCCTCACCTGAGGACATATATTTATTGAATTTAGAGACAGAGGACATGAGGGGTGGGGTGAAGGAGAGAGGGAAAGGGAGGGGAGAGAGAGAGAAACATTGATGTGAGAGAAATATCCACAGGTTGTCTCCTGTAGGCACCCAGATCTGGGACCTAACCCAAAACATTTTGGTGTATACTTACAGGGTGATGATGCTCCAACCAACTGAGCCACCCAGCCAGGGCCTGAGTAAGTGATTCTTAACAGGAAAAAAAAGCATCATGGTGTATGTACACTTAAGTGTCTTACAATTTTATTTGCCCATTTTACTTCAGTAAAGCTCAAAAGAGAGTTAAAAACCATAGATGGACACTCACTTGCCCTTTGACGTCTCCAACTCCAGGCTTCCTCCTGCCCAGGTGGTGGTCCAGGTGCCCAGTGATACAGAGACGTTCCCAATTTAGGGAAAACAAAGCTGAATGGTGAGTACCATAGAAGGAACCTGGCTCTTTGCTGGTATCTGGGGGCAGCCACAGGTACAGCTGACTGTCTTACCCCAGACTTCTGCTACATGAGGCATAAATCTTCTCACCGGTTTGAAGGGAATGGAACAGTATCCTCTATTATTTGTAGCTAAATCTATTAGAGACTTAATAAGCATTTGCCCTACAATGGCATTAGAACAAAAATTTTTTTCCCAGTGAAATATAAAATAACCTACTTGAGGTTCAAACCCAGAATGGCTGCTTCTTTATCACCATGTTCTAAGTGAACTAGCCCAGATTATTCTCGAATATTTATTAAACACTATTTCAAGTACTAGGTATAGTAAAGGGCAAATCCATCACATCCTCCCTTTCCCACATTCACGTACCAACAAATAAATGTCACAAAATGCTCAAACCTCTCTTGCTATTTTACTCTTAAATTTAAAATGAGAAATAGGTTCATAATTTAAGGTGGATGTTTGCACTGCTAAGGGATATAATCTACTGTAAAAGAAATAATGGAAAAGACACAATTTCAGCCTCACACAGTCTAAAGTTTCTGGTATTCTAGACAACTAGCTATACACAGAGTTAATTCTTTTTGTTTTGTTTTTTTTAAAGATTTTATTTCTTTATTCATAGAGAGAGGGGAAGGGAAGGAGAAAGAGAGGGATCAAATCAATGTGTGGTTGTCTCTTACGTGCCCCCATTGGGAACCTGGCTTGCAACCCAGGCATGTGCCCTGACTGTTAATCAAACTGGCGATTTGGTCTTTGGGACTCTCTGAGCTTCCTGGACTTCCTGGAAGTCTATTTCCTTTGCCAGATTGGGGAAATTCCCCTTCATTATTTTTTCAAACAATTTTTCCATTTCTTTTGCTCTTCCTCTTTTCCTCTGGCACCCCTATGGTTCAAATATTGGAAAGTTTAAAGTTATCCTGGAGGTTCCTAAGCCTCTCCTCATTTTTTTTTTTGAATTCTTGTTTCTTCATTCTGTTCTGGTTGAATGTTTATTTCTTCCTCCTGGTCCAAATCATTGATTTGAGTCCCAGTTTCCTTCCCTTCACTGTTGGTTCCCTGTATATTTTTCTTTATTTCACTTTACAAGCCTTACCTTTTTCTTCTATTTTGCAACCGTATGCAATAATTTCTGGGAGCATCCTGATTATCAGTGTTTCGAACTCTGCATCTGATAGGTTGGCTATCTCTTCATTGCTTAGTTCTTTTTCTGGAATTTTCATCTGTTCTTTCACTTGGGCCATATTTCTTTGTCTTGGCACAGCTGTTACATAGTAAGGGGCAGAGCCTTAGGTATTTGCCAGGGAGGGTCAACCCTCTTTGCTTCATTGTGGCCCTGTATGTGGGGGAGGCATCAGAGAGGAAACAGTGTTGCTTGCTTGGCTTTTGCCCTGCTTTCCATCACTTCTCTCACTTCTCACAAGTGGATTGTGCCCCTTCAGGTGTCAATTCCCAGGTGGGAGGGTTTGTGTTTGTTCTAGAACCCCGTGGGCCTCTCCAATGGACTCTACTGTGAGATTGATAGCTTCTCCTGCCTTCATAACCGCCCCCCGCCCCCACAGCATTTTACAGCCAGAGGTTTTGAGTCTTTAGTTTCCCACGCTGAAACCCTGGATTGCATGGTCTGTTTCACTCCCCAGTTGTTTCTCCTGGCTTATTTACATGCGAATATGGGACTACCAGGTCCACCAGCCACCACCTCGCCCACCGAGTCTTCTGCCTTACTGTGCATCATCTCCATCTGGCTGTCTGTCTGAGCCCCTCCTAACAGTCTGGATGAATGTTTGTTTAACTCCTTGGTTGTCGGAGTTCCATACAGTTTGATTTTCTGGTGGTTTATTGTTTTTTTTTAAGATTTTATTTATTTATTTTTAGAGAGAGGAGAAGGGAAGGAGAAGGAGAGAAACATCAATGTGTGGTACTCTCTCACACACCCCCTAGTGGGGACCTGTCCAGCAACCCAGACATGTGCCTTGACTGGGAATGGAACCAGTGACCATTTGGTTCCCAGGCCTGTGCTCAATCCACTGAGCTACACCACCCAGGGCTTTATATTGTTTTAAATTGGTTGTTATCCTTCTTTTGGTTGTGTGAGGAAGTGAAGCATTTCTACCTACACTTCCATCTTGGCCAGAACTTCTCAATTGCATTTTTTTACACCAATAATGAACTAACAGAAAGGAAACTAAGAAAACAGTCCCATTCACCATTGCTTCAAAAGGAATATGTGGTTGCTCCATCAGTTGATTAGAGTGCCGTCCTGACATGCCAAGGCGGCGGGTTTGATTCTCAATCAGGGCACATACAAGAAATAACCAATGAATGCATAAACACATGGAACAACAATTAACATTTCTCTCTCTCTTCCCCCCTTCTTCTTTTTCTAAAACCAATAAATAAGGATAATAAATGAATAAATATATAAATAAGAATAAAATACCTAGGAGTAAATTTAACCAAGGATGTAAAAGACCTATACTCAGAAAATTGTAAGACACCAAAGAGAGAAACTGAAGGAGACACAAGTAAGTGGAAGCACATACCATGTTCATGGACAGGAATATTAACATCATTAAAGTGTCCATACTACCCAAAGTGATCTATATATTCAACACAATTCCTATCAAGATACCAATGATGTATTTCACAGAACTAGAACAAATATTCCAAAACTTTGTATGGAACCACAAAAGATCCCAGATATCCAGAGCAATCTTGAGAAAGAAGAACAAAGTTGGAGGAATCACACTATCTGATATCAAACTATATTACAAAGCTATTGTAATCAAAACAGCATTGTATTGGCATAAAAACAGACTTATAGATCAATGGAACACAATAGAGAACCAAGAATGCCTTTATAGTCGATTGATATTTGATAAAAAAGGCAAAAACATACAATATGGTAAAGGTAGTCTATTCAATAAATGGTGTTGGGAAAACTGGACAAATACATGAGAAAAAGATGAAACTACAACACCTCACATCATGCATGAGAATAAACTCAAAATATATTAAAGATTTAAATGTTAGATTTGAAACCATAAAAATCCTAGAAGAAAACATAGGCAGTACAATCTTAGACATTTCTTGTAGCAATATTTTTCTGATAAAGCTCCTTGGACAAGGGAAATGAAAGAAAAAGTAAACAAATGCAACTACATAAAACTAAAAAGGTTTTACACAGCAAAGGAAATCATCAACAAAATGAAAATACAAGTCATTAAACTGGAGAACATATTCACTGATACATCTGATAAGGGGGTAATATTGAAAATTTTAAAACAACACACACACACACACAAAATACCAAATGATTTGATTTAAAAAATGAGCCACAGAGCTGAATAGACATTTCTGTAAAGAGGACATACACATGGCCAATAGACATATGAAAAGATGGTCAATGTCATATCATCAGAGAAATGCAAATTAAAACCACAATGAGGTATCACTTTGTATCTGTCAGGACGGTCATCATCAATACATCAACAAACAAGTGCTGGTGAGGATGTGGGGAAAAGGGAACCCTCATGCACTGTTGGTGGGAATGTGGACTGGTGCAGCCACTGTGGAAAACAGTATGGAGTTACTTCAAAAAATTTAAAATGGAAGGGCTTTATGGCCCAGTGATTCCACTTCTGGGATATATATAAAGAAACCCAAAACACTGATTTGAAAGAATATATGCACCCCTGTGTTCAATACAGTGCTACTTACAATCACCAAGATTTGTAAGCAGCCCAAGCGCCCGTCAGTAGATGGATGAATAAAAGGCTGCGGTACATTTACCCAGCGGAATAGTCCTTGGCCATAAGAAGGACGTAGGTTTTACTTACCTATTGGGACAGCGTGGGTGGACCTAGAAGGTATTATGCTAAGTGAAATAAGCCAGTCAGAGAAAGACAAATACCATATGATTTACCTAAATGTGAAATCTAATAAACAAAATAAACTAACAAGCAAAACGGACTCATAGAGAGCAGGCTGACAGCTCTGGAGGGTTGTTGGGGGAAGGGATTGAGCAAAAGAAGGAAAAAAAGAGAAAAAACTCACGGACTTGGACAACAGTGTGGTGATTACCTGGGGGATGGTTGGGGGGAGGTGGAGGAGGGTAGAGGGAGGGTAAATGGTGACTGACTTAGGGTGGTGAACACACAATACAGGGTACGGGTGCTGTGGTGTAGAGTTATACACCTAAACCCTGTATAATTTAGTTCCAGGGTCACCACAATAAATTCAATTCAAAGGAAATGAATAAATAAATAAATAGCAAAATGGTAGCTGTATACAAGCTAAGGAAAGAACTTGAAGGAAACCAACCCTACCCACACCTTCATGTTGGACTTCTAGCCTACAGAACTGTGAGAAAATATGTTTCTGTTGAAGTTACCCAGTCTGTTGTATTTACTTGTGGTAGCTCTAGAAAACTGATACAGATCTGAATAAGAAATGAAGGACTTGGAGGTGAATATAACAAAATATGTTCATGACTTGTGTTGAAACACTAAACATTGCAGAGATAATTTTAAACATGTTTTTAAATGGAAAAAATGCTTCCTTTATTTGTTACCATGACAGTATTCTCTACATTGATCTAAGTTCAATTTCAATACAAATTCTTCCAAGCTATTTGGAAATTGATAAGATGGTTAAAAAACTCTTATGCCCTGGCTAGGTAGCCCACCTGGTTAGAGTGTCATACTGATACGCTAAGGTTGCAGGTTGGATCCGCCGTCAGGGCACACACAGGAAACAACCAATGAATGCATCAATGAGCAGAACAACAAACCCATGTTTCTCTCTCTCCTTCTCTTCCCCCTCTCTCTCTTCCTTTCTCTCTCAAACATCAATTGAAAAAAACTGTTATGATGATGGTCCATGAGGCTTACTGTCCCGTGATTTTTACTAAATGCCATCGTGATATGAAAAAATGATGAGGATGAAGTTCTAATCTAAACACAAACTCTGTGATCAGTGGGGGAGAGTATCAACAAGAGGTTGCAAGAGGATAGAAAGAAGATACAGGCATCTTGGAGGGTTTATCATCCAGGGTATCTGGGGAGGCAACAATCGGAGAAAAACAATGAACAAATAAAGGACAATTTGTGTCTGTTCTAGCAGATGAGAACATTGCATGATCAGGCGCTGAAAAAGTACCCCACTTTATCCCTGCAATGGAGAAGACCCAGCTGCGTCTCATCATGATGCTGCTTCCAAGAGGAACTGAGGGCTCTTCCAGGCCATGGCCATCACCAGAGGACTGCTACAGGTGTCAGAAATTAGGAGATTCTTGGAACTTTCCACCCTGGCGTCTCTGGTCACTAGTGACAGTGAAGGGCAGTTACCCTGCCTGGGGGCTGGTTTACGTCCAGGGAGGGAGAAAAGGAAAGAGTAATGGGCCACTTTGTGCTCGAGGCCTTGAGCACAACCACGCACTGACCCCAAAACCGGGGGACTCGCGTCGCCTACTGTCCCTCTCTACTGAAGCTGCACTGCGGTTACGGGACTCAATTTAAAGATTAGTGGGAGCAGACCTAAACTTAAATTGTTGCATGCTTCAGAAGCAAATGAATGTCTTAGGATCAACAGTCATACACATATAAGAATAATTAAATGTTGCTGCTGAGTTTATGTTAATGAGCCCCAGAGAGAGCTCATCTTCTGTCTCACTGGAGGGAAGGGCAGTGGCAGCAACTCTCGGGCCGCGGAGGGAGTCAAGGGCGAGGTCTCCCAGGCTTTAGCCTCTCGGAGCTAACTGTAAGCAGAGCGGACAGGGAGCTGCTGAGAGAGCCCCATGGAGACTATGAAGGTCCACCTGTGACTGCTTTCAAAGCCTTGCCCCTTCTTCAGGAAAGAACTGTGTGGGGCACAGGACGTCAATAACACTTTTTTCCACCTCGAAATTGGAGACTGCACAAGGAAACCAAATACTGGTGTGTAGAGGACAGAGACACTCCATCATCAAAATTATTGTAAGTTTGAGTGGAGTGGGAGGGGACTTCAAACGGGAACCTGGAGGCACATGGGAAAACTGTTTGCAGTGTTCTGGCTCTTTCTATGACTTGAAAACAGAACTTTTTTTAAACAGAAATTTTGGAGAGATGTCCCAAATTACTTAGCTATTTCATTTTTACTTCCTCACCAAAAAATTATTTTGAAATCTAAAATAGATGTATTTGTATTTGGGAAAGCATTCTCATCGGTAGTTTTCTGTAAAATGCTATTCTTCTTGCCTCTACTTAGACCTGAAAAGTTACCAGGACTGCACAGGCTCCAGGAGCTATCTCGTCTCTCTCCCTCCCTCTCTTCATGCTCTGAACCCTCCCCCTCCCATTTCCGCCAACAGTGACAGAGTCGTCTTACTGTGATAAATAGTTCAGAAACGTGTAAACGGAACCCCACTGAATTCTAAGGCTCTCCCACAGAACCCCTTATTGTAGGGCAGTTCCGTGCACTATAACATTTCAAAAAGTTTTGGAAGCTCAGTTGGGACACAGCTTGTGGACTTTTATTCAGTTACGCGGCACTGCTGTGGACAAGCTGTTATAAGACATCAAAGGTTTATCATGCTATCGACATTATTGGGAGAGCAGAGCACACGAGCTTTCACCCATGTCACACGCAGTCCCAGGCACAGCAGGCCGAGGGGAGACGAACCCAGGGCCACAGTCAAGCACTGCGGGGGTGGCAGGGGCAGGAGAGGACGCCCCTGGTGGATCGGCTTTGACCTTCCCTGAGGCGCGCAGGTTGGCTGAGCAGAACCCGTGGCGGAGAGTCGGTTCGTCTGGAACCGGGTCTCAGGGGCTGTAGACAGTGCTGCAAGCTCCCGCTCCGGCTGGCACACCAGCACAGGCCGGGAAGGCGCTGCGCCTCGCCTGGCTGGGGATCTGGGGGGTGACCTTTGAGTTGGCTCCTCAATACTGCTCGGAAAGCAAGGCCAGGGCTGTCTTTCTCTAGCAAAGGGACCCAAAGTTGTCAAAATTCAATGCAATCGCCTTTTCTTTTTCAAAGATTTTTAAAATTTATTTTTAGAGAGAGGGGAAGGGAGGGAGAAAGAGAGGGAGAGAAACAGCAATGTATGGTTGCATCTCACGTGGCCCTCACTGGGGACCTGGCCTGCAACCCAGGCATGTGCCCTGACTGGGAATCGAAATGGGACCCTTTGGTTCCCAGCCCACACTCAATCCACTGAGCTACATCAGCCAGGGTGCAATTGCCTTTTCTTAGGAGCCTTTTGACCTTGACAAGACTCCTTATCTCACTTCGCAGAAAGCCTCCGGCGCTGGGCTGGGTGGGTGCTGTGAAGGTGGGCAACACGAGTGCTCCCACAGACATGCTCCGTCCATCCTCGCGACACTGACGCGGGGGCTGGGGGAGCAGAACAAAGTGTGCCCATGCTCATGGTGTATTCCCCCCTGCTCCGCGTGGAAGGTGCTTTCTCCTCTCAGGCGTTTCCCCCTCTGTGTTCTTCATTCTCCCGCAATAAAGTGCTGCTCTCTCTGCCTCCCTTCCCTCATCGTTCTTATTTTCCTTCCTCATCTTTTTTTCACTTCACTCCCTCTATCCTGTTTCTGTCTGTCTGCCTTTTGCATTTCTTCATTTCTGCCTGCATCTTTGAATTTAGGTAGCAGTATGTTGCCCAAGATATATCATTGTAATGAGCCACTGCTCAGCATAATAAAGGACTAGGTTTCCGTAAGATGTTATTGCCGGCATACAGAAGGAGTATACTCAGTGTGCTTACTTGTTCCCTAATCTCATCTGTTCCCTCTGCTCCTGCTACTCCGTTGAATTGGTGCCATGTCAGCCCCTGCAAGAGGGGTTGTCATTAGTTCCTTAGTCTCTGTGGTCACGCTCTGAAACACGCGATGCTGTTTCTCGCCTCCTTTTACTTGAAACTCTTCCTGCCTCTTCCTCCCTTTATGCATTGGCCTGGGTAACCATGTCCGTCTAGCTTTCTCCCCTTCTAGTTCCTTCCATACAGTTCCACGTTTTAACCGCCCCTCTCTCTTTCTTCTCCTCCTTCCAGTGTGCTGCAAGGTCTCCTGGGCCCTCTTCTGGTCAGTCACAGGCGAGAAGAGCTGCGTTCATCTTTGTTCATGAAACGGGCCAAGTGGAACTCGTTCTAAGGAAATAGCTAGATGTTTGGCAGAGCAGGTATGTGAACACGTGTGCTTGAACACGTGTTACCATGCTTGAGACAGTGAGGGTGTTTTTCCTTAATGTCTGTGACACTCTAGTCTGATTTATAAACCACGCCTGGAAGCAGTGTGAGGAGTGTGTATGTGTGTGACTGTGTGTTGTCCACATCCTGTTGTGGTACCATGTGTGTGGTTGTGTGAGGTGGGAAGTGTGTGTGCATATGTGTATGTGTGTGTAAGGATGAGAGGTGACTCAGATGTCCTGCTGGGTTCTTCATCATTAGCTTCTAATCTTCTTAAACCTCCTGAAGCCAAATATATTTTTAGCTCACTTTGTCATTCTCTTTTGTCCCTTCTCTATTATGTAACTTTTTTCTACCATTAAGAAAAATAAAATAAATATAATGCCTAAATTTTTTCTTTGAGATGCTCTTTTTTTTCCTGCCATTTATTTTATACCTGCTACTAATGTATTGCCTTAAAAATATGACTATTTCCCATTAGTACACTATTTAGAGTTAGGTGGCTTCAAACAATTTCTTCTCTAGCAGATGAAAATAGAAAATATTAGCTTTTGGGGTTTTGTAAATTTAACTTATTTTAGATAGAATCATAATATTAAAATGTAATAAGATTTCATACCAAAAATGCTAATAATTGTGTTTGATTATGAAAAATATTGATAATTGTGTCTAATTGTAAAGCCAGTAAGTGTGGTTTTTAGGTGTTAAAATAAATAGTGGTTTTTAAAAAAGATTTTATTTATTTATTTTTAGAGAGAGGGGAAGGGAAGGAGAGAGAGGGAGAGAAAAACATCAATGCATGGTTGCCTCTCATGCATCCTCCGCTGGGGACCTGGCCCCCAACCCAGAGGCGTGCCCTGACTGGGAATCAAACCAGTAGCCCTTTGGTTTGCAGGCCTGCACTCAATCCACCGAGCCACAACAGCCAGGACTAAATAGTGGTTTTATTAATAAAAAAAAAAGTCCACATTGTGAGAAGCTGCCTTGGTCAAATCACATGTATATGTTTCATTTGCATTTTTTGGAATTACGGATTAATAAGAGATCAACAAAGTGGAACTTGCCAGAAGCTGTGGCACTGGTTACTTTGCCGGGTGCAGAAAGCATATAGAGAATCCACGGAAGGACAGAGCGTAACTCTCCAGGAGGAGCAGAGGATCCCCAGTGGGGGCGACTTTCAAGTCTGGTTACGGCTGCCAGGACGAGGACTAACGCCTGCTCTCGCTCTGCTGCACAAACGCTGCGTGGGCCCTGGGGCCTTCGTCCGGCGGAGGCCCTGGAATTAAACTGAAGGCGGCTTTGCACAGGCAGGACAGTGTAAGGATGAAGGTTATGAAGCTCCGCTCCATCTAGCTTTTACCAGAAACTCGAAGATGTGGCAACATGGCACGTACACATGACTTTTGGGGACACCGGCAAAAGTGCAGCAGAGCTGGCCTCAGGGCCAGAACACCCAGAAACCTGGCAAGGTCAGGGGAGCGCTAGTGAGAAACGCGCTGACGCTGGGGTCCTCGCAGGTTCTGTAGCCGGCGCCCACTTCAGCCTTGGGCCCGGGAGGCCGAGTTGCACTTACAGAGGTCGGAGATGATCGTGCTTTCTTCCACGAAGGTGCTTACAGGGAAAGCCACAAATGTTAGAGAGGAACGGGGCTGCATGGGAATGAAGGAGTCGTCAATTAAATGATGCTAAAGAAAAATCGAGGAGAGGTTCTAGAAACAAAGAGGATCTGAAGGAGGAAAACGTGCCCACAGACCTCCTCACACTGGCGTGTCTGAGTGACCCTGGACAATAAGCCCTTAGAGGTCAGAGGACACTGCTTCTCTCATTAGATGCACAGCACGTTGCTAACGTTTATTGGTGCTTGCCATTAATTAACTCCTTCCTGGTGGTTACATGCCCATGACCTGGATGGTCTCAAGTTTAGCTCTTTCCATAAAAGATGGTACCAAACATTTATAAACCAATTAATCAAAATGACCAGAGTAGCTTTCTGTTTTTTGTGGGCCACACTAAATATCTGCACTAGAACATCAACAACAACAAAATCTTCTGATATTTGCAACAAAGAATTAACTTTTTTTTTTAGTGAAAAGACAGGGAGCAACCTTAATGTCCTTTCATAGGAACTGAATAAAAAATTAGAATATCATCTCCTAATAATGATTATGTAAACAGATCGCAATATACAGTGAGAGGGAAATGAGTCCATGATGTCTAATTCACAAGAAAATTTACAATGACTAGGATAGTATTTATGCATGAAAAGTGCACTTGAGCCTTAGACAGTGTGGCTCAGTTGGTTGGAATGTCCCATAAACCAAAAGGTCACAGGTCCGATTCCCGGCCAGGGCATACGCCTAGATTACAGGTTTGGCCCCCGGCTGCGGTGCATACAATTGATGTTTCTCTCCCTCTCTCTCTCCCCTCCTTCTTCTCCCTCCAAAACTCAATAAGCACGTTCTTTGGGGAGGATGAAAAAACTGAAATCGTGCTTTGTCATAATCACATAGTCACCCCTGCGATTCCCACTAGAAATAAACTTATTTGAAATAATTTCTAAGTAATCAGGGAGTTCTTTTCTCCTTTGACAACAAATTTAACTCCAGTTATATTGGAATGTTATATGCATGGTTGTTTTCATACCCGAGTCAACAATAAATGTGAACGGTTTTGTATTTTTAAACTTTCTATCTAGCCCATGATGCTAATAATGCGTACGATGTTTCAAAACTAAAGAAGCAAGTGGATTTTATTTGTTATACTAACATAACTATTTTTCTTGACTGAACAGGCGGCTTATGATCATCAACCGTGATGAACGAAACCCCGGTGACGGAATTCTCGTTTGTGAGATGGACTGAGAGCCGGGCGCTGCTGGGGCTTCACGCTGCGTTCTTCTCGCTGCTCTACCTCATGGCCGTGTGGGAGAATCTCATCATCCTTTTCCTCACAGTTCTTGATCATCATCTCCACACTCCAATGTACTTCTTCCTCAGGCATTTGTCCTTCTTAGATCTTTGTCTCATTTCTGCCACGGTCCCCAAGTCCGTCTTTAACTCCATCACCTTCACTGACTCCATCTCTTTCCTGGGGTGTGAGGTCCAGCTTTTCCTGGTGGTGCTCATGGCCGGGTCGGAGATTGGCATCCTCACGGCGATGTCCTATGACCGCTATGTTGCCGTCTGCCGCCCTCTGCATTACGAAGCTGTCATGAGTAAGGGGATCTCTGTCCTTTTGACGGCTGTGTCTTGGCTCAATGGAGGGGCCTTGGGCATCTTGTACTCAACGGGGACATTCTCTCTGAAATTTTGTGGGTCCAATAAGATACAACAGCTCTTCTGTGACGTCCCTGCCCTGCTAAAGCTCACGTGTTCAGAACAGCACGTGACTATTAGCGTCGGCGTGGCCCTCGGCGTCTGTTATGCATTTTCATGTTTAGTGTGCATTGTGGTCTCCTATATGCATATTTTCTCCACTGTGCTGAAGATCCCAACCAGACAGAAGCAGTCCAAAGCATTTTCCACCTGCCTGCCTCACTTCATCGTCGTGAGCATGTTCCTTCTGACAGGTGCTGTTGCTTATTTAAAGCCAGCCTCTGACAAGCCTTCCCTTCTAGAATTGCTGGCCTCTACCTTCTATTCTGTGGCACCCCCAGCCTTGAACCCTGTGATCTACTGTCTGAGGAACAAGGACATTAAAGCAGCACTAGGAAAAGCCCTGCGGATTGATAGAACGAGGAGAAAAGTTGAAGGTAGAAAGTAGAATTTCTTTTTGTTCCATCATGAACTAGCTGTTTGAAATTATTAGTACTAGAGATAAATATACCACCGAGATCTGCTGGTGTTAAGTTCAGGCCGGCAGTGTGAATAGGAGGTAAGTTTTTCCTTAGACTCTTTCGCTTAGTTACATAGACACTGTGCAGATTTTCTTCTTGTAGCTTTGATGATTTCGACTCTTGTCTGAGCTCCATATTCGTGAGATTTGTATGAGACTCTTATTCCTCCAACATTCTCACCTTCCTGGGCATGTTCTCCATTTAGCCAATGTTTTCATAGCCTAGATTTTGCATCTACATTTTATTTACTTAACTTTCTTTGAAATCCTCACCTAAAGATATGTTTTTAATTGATTTTTTTTTAGAGAGAGAGAGAGAAACATTGATGTTAGAGAGAAACATGGATCTGTTGTCTCCCATAGGTGCCCTGACCAGGGATCGAACCTGCAACCTTTCGGTGCACGGGATGACACTCCAACCAACTGAGCTGCCCAGCCAGGGCTTAACTTTCTTGATAGACTCTGATTTTCATTATTTGATGAAAATTATGAATTTAATTATGAATTATGAAAATTATGAATTTAAACTTTGCAGTTTAAAAACATATGTACATATTCAATTTTGTCACATGCTTCACTTATTTGAGAATGCATATTTGATTATTAATTTTATATGCTTACTCACACATTTAAGAAGATAGTTCTTTCATGTATTTGTTTTGATGTAAGTCATATTATTTTGGACTCCAATATTTTCCTGTTTATTAAAATTTCCTTCCACCTAATGTGTTGATTCCTGACACTGGGCTAATGTTTTTACAATGCACTACAATTTACGAAAGATGATCATCTGACACTGCTTCTCTTACTGTGATAAACCCTGCATCCTGCTTTTTCAGATTCAATTTATGTAAGATTTCCAATATCCTCAATGTTCTAAATTATTTTCCATTTTTTCCTGCAGAAACATCCTGTCACCTTTATTTTCCTGCTCACTGCTTCCTCCACATACTCTCTTATAATTGCATAAGATAGAAATGGGGATTCGTTGGTCACCTTCACCATATCAGACACTTTTATGCACACTCTGCTAATGCTTCCAACCACTAAGGTGTGGCATGAGCTCAGTGAAACAGGTGAAACCACTGAAACCGAGGAAAGGTGGTTGGCATGTTTTCCGTTACATGTATATGCCATTTCTTGCCTTTAGAAATACCTTTCAAGTGCTGTAGGCTCATTGGAACATTTCTGAAACTTTGTGCATATTGTCCCCCTCATGAAATCCTCTACTTGTCCAAATTGTATCTCCAAGTGCAGCTTAAGTAGAGTCTGGCTACATGGAGTTATAAAAGCACTTATGTACACATTTACCAATCTCTAACACCTGGCACATAACTGATGGAAAGAGTTTAAACACATCTTCTAGTGAGCCTCATACATAAATAAATTAGACAGAAAATAAATCATAGATCTCTTCTAATAAGAAAATGGATGTGACACCTGCATGGGAAGTCCATGCCCAGAGTCTGGCTGATCTTCACGGTTTAGGTCTCAACGCTGAGCAAACAGCAGCTATGTCATAACTGCTCCTTCAGCACACTCTTTATCCGGAGCAATTCAGTTCACATGCACCCCAATCTCCCTGTGCCTTCTTCAGAAATACACATTGTATTGAGTGAGTATATCAATTTTCCAATGAGTCCCTATGACAGAGGTGTTGAAATATAAAACAAAAGTTTATCTAACAATTAAGGACATGGAATAATGACCATATTTTAGGAGGAATGATAAAGAGTAGAAATACAACTGTCGGGGACCACTTGGTGTGGTATCGGAGACGGTAGCCCCACGTGAGCTAGGCGTTGAGAGAGGCCTGTAAGTCTCCCCAGGAGCGCCGGGAAAGCTGGAGGCAGGCATGGCCCAGCGCAGCACAGAGGGAGGGTGCCTGGGGGGGATCAGCGGAAAGAACGCATCACGCCCTTCGAGGCTTGCTTTGCTTGCTTTGCGTCGTGCAGCCCCGTTGCGGTGAATCAGAGATCTAAGTTCAAAGGCAGAAGGAGTGAACTGCTTATCTCATGAGCCACGCCTTAGCAGCCACCTGGTGTCCGCGTGTCTAGCAGAGCCTGACCTGAGGCAAATCTCTGTGTTCCTTTGATTGTTACCTATAGAGTGTCTGTTTTCTGTATCTATAGCCTTTAGACATTGACTCATGAGCTTTGCACACCCTGCCCATACCGATCCCAATAAAAGCCATTTCAGAGAAGGGCTTGGGGTATTCTCCACTAGAGGGAATTTCCACCCCTGTTCCCGCTGGAACAACAGACTGTGTCTGGGAGGACTCACTGTCGTCCGTGGCTGGGAGTGCTCCACAGGACAGGGCTTCCCCCACACAACCAAAGTTTTAAGCCAGGTGAGACGTAGTTCAAGGAAGTAGGGCTGAGATGATTTCTCATGTTCTACACCGAGAAAAGAACTGTGACAAATCATGGACCTTGGGTAATGCAGTGTGACAGTGATTAGAGCATATCGCTTTGAGGGTTGTGTTAGGAAATCTTTCTTCATCCCCGTGGTCCTCCTTTACACACTCCATGGAACTTTCATTACAATATACTTGCAGAGAGTAAATGGAGATTCGGCACAGCCAATGAGGACCCTGCAAGCTCACACTCACTTCTGTCTTGCCTGCCCACTCCTTTTTTCCAAAAACATTACCACCCCAGTGAGGATTCAGATGAACATAAATGGAACTAGGATTTCCACCTCAGTTCAAAAGTGACCCTTTATACCTGGAAGAAGAAATTGGTTTGCTTGTAATTTGAAACAAAACATATATGTCACTTTTAGAAAGCTTAAAAATTGTCATGGGCTTATGGAAGAGTCTGAATTTGGTATGGTGAAAACATTTGTTTATTATTTTCTGACATGTTAAAATATTTATTTCAAAGACCCCCACAAGTAGGCAACTGAATCAAATATCCAGTACTGGCCATTGCATTGCTTGTTCAGGAGATGTGGGCTCCCATTGTTTGGAGGGTGAATGCCAGAGGTGATCAGTAGATAATACAAATAAATTAAGAACATTACAAGTACTTGCCATTTCAATTGACAAATTTGGGAAACTCATATGGAGGAATAATGATTTGGGACAGGATAGCTTGAAAAGCATACATGCAAAAAGGACAAGGAAGAGATACAAAAATGCACAAAAGTTAAAAAACTCTATGTAGAATGAAAGGAGGTTATTAAATTAGAGGCAGGAATTCTATCACCGGACAAAGCTTTAATGGTATCTAGACCTGTACTCTCAAACACGGATACACAGAATTTTTACATAGAGTGGCACAGGAAGAAAGTTGCGTGCGCATCAGTGGTTGGTCTCTCCACAGCTTACCTTCTCCCAGATTGGGACCACCGTTTCTCTCCACATAACAAGCCTCCTTGCTTTTCCTTGAAGAAATGTCCTAACTGTCCTGTGCCAACGAAAACTAAATAATTCAGATGGATGAAGCAAATTTAAACAAGTGTGGACCTCTGTTTGGTCGGAAAGGTGCTGAAAGGACGCATGCAGCTTTGGGTGGTTGCCAGCTGTAAGACTGAGGACCACCAAGTCACCTGCCCAAACAGGTGGCACCAGATGCTCGCTAGCAGGCTAAAAGGCCGAAGGCTGGATCTGGCTTCCTCGGAACCCCAAGCTGCTCTCCTCTCATCCTGTCACGGCCCTCCAGGGTTCTCTGATGTCATGCTGCATGCCCACTTCCATGCAGCCAGCGTTTTCTTCAATTCTTTTTTCCATGTATTATTATGGCTATTCTTTCCTAATAGTCTTACTTCTTTTCATAAAACTAAGCTTTGACTCATAAAATACTTTGTCTTTACCTGCTTTTGTTTCTGAAACATGCTTAAAGAGGCCACTTTGAAGAGTACAGGCTGACAATGATTGTCTCCCTGCATCCCCTCATGCCCACCCTACATCCCAGCACGACCATCCTGCCTCCCAGCACGACCATCCTGCCTCCCAGCACGACCATCCTCCATACCCGCACGACCATCCTGCATCCAGCATGACCATCCTGCAACCCAGCTCAACCATCCTGCATCCTAGCACGACCATCCTGCATCCCCGCACGACCATTCTCCATCCCCTCACGACCATCCTGCATCCCAGCATGACCATCCTGCCTCCCAGCACGACCATCCTGCATCCCTGAATGACCATCCTGCATCACTATGCATCTGCGATTGACAAAGAGAAGTTGTTTGGATGAGGATTGTAGAAACAAAACCAATAAATTTATGTCAATAATTGTCTCATATATAATAAGTGAATAAATAAACTGTCTATTGCATGAAATAAAAAACTGAAGGCTCCTCTGGCTGGTGTGGCTAAGTGGATTGAGTGCTGGCCTGAAAACCAAAAGGTTGCCAGTTCGATCCCCAGTAAGGGCACATGCACCGGTTGCAGGCCAGGTCCCTAGTGGGGGGCGCTTGAGAGACAACCACACATGGATGTTTCTCTCCCTCTCTATTTCCCTCCCTTTCCCTCTCTCTAAAAATAAAATAAAATAAAATATTTAAAAAACACTGAAGGCTTTCTGTGAGTTACAAAGCTTCGGATTTTTTTTCTTCATTTTTAGAGTTGCATAGAACATATAATATATATAGCCATGTATTTGCATAAATAATGCAAAACTTTTTATGGCTCCCCTGAATGACACATTATATGCCTGTATATGCGTATGTATTTATATATGTTATTATGCACGGATACATATTCATAAATGGAAAAATAGAGAAAGATCACATAAAATTTTACTTACATAATCTTTCATCTTAAAAAGAATGAGGAGAAATGATCTCATAAGAGATAACTTTTTAAAAATAATTACTTGAATAACTTGTAATAACACATTCTGTTAAGCCCAATAGGAGAATTTGAAGATAGAGGTAGTATGACCTAGATCATAAAACTCTAAACTAACTAGACAAGTGACTTATCAGGATGATAGTTCAAACTAGAGTCCAACGGGGGCAACAGAAATCCAGATTAATTAAATATTTATTGAACGTGAAGAGGTCTGTGTGATTTTTTTTCTAAGACATGAGATATTTCTGTGAATATGTTCCATATGTATGAGCTGTCGGATTGTTTCCACTTTGGGGCAATTAAAGATACTGATACTCCTGTTGCAAATGTACATTGGTCTTTTTAAAGATTTTTGGTATAATTCACATATACCATACTGGTTTCAGGCATACAACATAATGATTTGATATTTGCATATGTTCTGAAATTATTAACATACGTCTAATTAAGATCCATTGCCACATAGAATTTTTTTTCTTCTCATAAGGGGAATTGAAAGTCTACTTATTCTTAGCAATTTTTATAATTATTTAGGTTTTTTGACACTATTACAGATGTCCCTCATTTCCCTGACTTTGCTCTCCTCCACAGAGCCTCCACCCCCACCAGGCCTTCACCACATTGTTGTCTGTGTCCATGGGCTATGCATATATGCATATATATTCTTGGGCTAATTTCTTCTAGTCCTCTCCCTACTGACTCTCCCTTCTGAGATGTCATTCTGTTCCATGTGTCCATGCCTCTGGTTCTAGTTTGTTCGTCAGTTTATTGTGTTCATTATATTCCACAAGTAAGTGAGATCATATGCTATTTGTCTTTCTCTGGCTGGCTTATTTCACTTAGCATACCATTCTCCAGGTCCATTAAAGACTTAAATGTAAGTTACAAAACCATAAAAATCCTAGAAGAAAAGATAGGCAGTAAAATTTCAGTCATCTTGCGCAGCAATATTTTTGCTGATATATCTCCTAGGGCAAGGGAAACAAAGGAAAAAATAAACCATTGAAACTACTTCAAATTAAAGATGCTTCTGCACAGCAAAAGAAACCATCAACAAAATAAGAAGGGAACCCAATTATATGGGAGAACATGCTTCCCAATGATACATTTGATAATCAGTTAATTTGCAAAATATATAAAGGACTTACACAACTCAACACCAGGAAGACAAACAATCCAATTAAAAAATGGGCAAAGGGACTTCCGGCCAAGATGGAGGCATACGTAGACACACTGTGCCTCCTCACACAACCAAAAGAAGGGCAACAACAAATTTAAAAACAAAAAATAACTAGAACTGACAGAAAATAGAACTGTATGGAAGTCCGACAACCAAGGAGTTAAAGAGGAAACACTCACCCAGATGGTAGGAGGGGCAGAGATGGTCAGCCAGGTGGAGAGGACTCCCAGTGAGGTGGCGGCTGGAAGACCAGGGGTCCCGTATTTGCATGTGGATAAACCAGGAGAAACAGCTGGAGAGCGAGACAGACCCACAACCCAGCAGGGAAATGAAGACTCAAACCTCTGACTGAAAACACCTGTGGGGGTTGAGGGGGCAGTGGGAGAAACTCCCAGCCTCACAGGAGAGTTCGTTGGAGAGACCCACAGGGTCCTAGAATTTACACAAGCCCACCCACCAGGAATCAGTACAGAAAGACCCAATTTGCTTGTGGGTAGGAGGGGAAGTGACTGAAAACTGGCAGAAAGTGGAGCAAACGGCACTGTTCCCTCTCAGACCCCTCCCCCACATATGGTATCATAATGCAACTACATGGGTTGCCCTGCCCTGGTGAACACCTAAGGCTCAGCCCCTTAATAGTAACAGGTGCACTGAGACAAAAAAAAAAAAAAATGGCCCAAATGAAAGAACAGTTTAAAGCTTTAGAAAAAATACAACTAAGTGACAAAGACATAGCCAACTTATCAGATGCAGAGTTCAAAACACTGGTTATCAGGATGCTCCAGGAACTCACTGGGTACTTCAACAGCATAAAAAGACCCAGGCAGCAATGAAGGTTGCATTATGTGAAATAAAGACAAATCTACAGAGAACAGGAACAGTGACAGGAAGGAAACCGGGACTCAAATCAATGGTTTGGAGCAAAAGGAAGAAAAACATTCAACCAGAACAGAATGAAGAAACAAGAATTCAAAAAAATGAGGAGAGGATAAGGAACCTCCAGGACATCTTTAAACGTTCCAATATCCAAATCATAGGGGTTCCAGAAGGAGAAGAGGAAGAGCAAGAAATTGAAAACTTATTTCAACAAATAATGAAGGAGAACATCCCCAGTCTGGCAAAGGAAATAGACATCCAGGAAGCCCAGGAAGCTCAGAGAGTCCCAAAGAAGTTGGACCCAAGGAAGCACACACCAAGACACATAATAATTACATTACCCAGGATTAAAGATAAGGAGAGAATCTTAGAAGCAGCAAGAGAAAAGGAGACAGTTACCTACAAAGGAGTGCCCATTAGGCTATCAGCTGGTTTCTCCAAAGAAACCTTGCAGGCAAGAAGGGGCTGGAAAGAAGTGTACCAAGTCATGAAAGGCAAGGACCTACGTCCAAGATTACTCTATCCAGTAAAGCTATCATTTAGAATGGAAGGGCAGATACAGTGCCTCCCAGATAAGGTCAAGTTAAAAGAGTTCATCATCACCCAGCCCTTATTATATGAAATATTAAAGGGATTTATTTAAGAAAAAGAAGATAAAAAATATGAACAGTAAAATGAAAACAAACTCACAGTTATTAACAATTGAACCTAAAACAAAAACAAAAATAAACTAAGCAAACAACTAGAACAGGAACAGAACCACAGAAATGGAGAGTTGATAACACATGGAGAGTTATCAACAGGAAAGTGGGTGGGGAGAGAGGGGGAAAAGGTACAGAGAATAAGTAGCATAAATGGTAGGTAGAAGATAGACAGGGGGAGGTTAAGAATAGTATAGGAAATGTAAGCCAATGAACATATATATGACCCATGGACATGAACTAAAGGGGGGGAATGTGGGTGGGAGGGGGTGTGCAGGGCAGAGGGGAATAAAGGGGGGAATGGGACAACTGTAATAGTATAATCAATAAAATATATTAATAAAAAATAAAAAATGGGCAAAGGACTTGAATAGACACTTCTCCAAAGAGGACATACAGATGGCCCATAGACATGTGAAAAAATACTCATCACTAATCAACCACGAAGTATTCCATTATGTAAACATACCACAGGTTTTTTATCCATTTACCTACTGATGGGCACTTGGGCCAGATTTTGGCTACTGTAAATAATGCTGCTATGAACATAGGGGTGCATATATTCTTTTGAATTGGTGTTTCAGATTCTTAGGATATATTCCCCAAAGTGAAATTGCTGGGTCAAAAGGAAGTTACATTTTTAATTTTTTGAGGAAACTTCATACTGTTTTCCACAATGGCTGCACCAGTCTACACTTGACTGCTTATGGGATGGATCATTGGAGAATATCTTCTCCCCACTTCTGGGTATTTACCTAAAGAAGCCCAAAACATTACTTCAGAAGAATATTGCACCTTAATGTTCATTGCAGCATTATTTACAATAGCCAAGATATGGAAGCCACCCACGTGCCCATGGACAGACAAATGGATAAAAATGTTGTGGTTCATACATACAATGAAATATGACTCACTCATTAAAAAAATGAAATCTTACGATTTGCAACAACATGGATGGACCTAGAGGGTATTATGCTGAGCAAAATAAGTCAGAGAAAGACAAGTACCACATGATTGAATGTGGACTCTAAAGAACAAAATAAATGAACAACAGTAAGAGAAGCGTAAGAAGGGGCATTGGGGGCTGGGTGGAATAGGCGGAAGGGTTAAGTACAAAGTGTTAGTTACAAAATAACTATGAGAATGTGAAGTACAGCCCAGGGAATATAATCAATAATATTTTAATAACTGTGTACCATGCCAGGTGGATACTTTACATATTAGGGGGACTACTCTGTAAACTACGTGATTGTCTAACCAATATGCTATATATATGTAAAACTAATACAAAACCTAATATTGAAGGTGAACTATAAATGAAAAATAAAATTTAAAAGTTATGAAAAATGACGGGTGAGTAGATGAAGGAAATGTGGTGTATACATGCAATGAAATATTATTAGCCTTAAAAAGGAATTCTGATGCGTGCTACAATATCGATGAACCCTGGAAACATCACACTCAGTGAAAAAAGCCACACACAAAAGGACGTATGCTGTATGATTCCATGTACATGAGGTTAACTAAGGGTAGGTAAGTCCATAGATACAGAAAGTGTAATGGGGGTCACCACACCATGGCCCGAAGGGAGGGGTAATGGGTATTGTTTGATAGGTAAAGAGTTTCAGTTTGGGTTGATAAAAAATTCTGAAGATGCATACTGGTGATGGTTGTAAAACAATATAATTGTACTTAATGCCACTGAACTGGACACTTAAGGATGGTTAAGATATTAAACTTTGCTATGTATATATTAGTACAATAAAGAGTTATGGAAAAACATGCAGGGGACTGACTGGCTGACAGTTCAATCCCAAATATACACATGGAGACACCAAGCAATAGGAGTCTTGTTGTCCAGCTGGCAAGCCATTGTCTTCCCCCCACACAGAGAGGAGAACTTGCTTCTGTGCCTCATGTCACCATGGAGAGTAGCCCTTTTTGGTAAAGATGACTCTGGGCATGTCTCGCAATGTTTATCCTTTCCCTGCCAGAGCCCTGAGGGGGTATATTTCAGGTCACCACCACATAAATGTGAAGGGATTTTGGAGCTAATGGCTATGGAAATGGGAGATCCGTTAAAACTGTGGCCCCCAAGAATTTCTCACTCCCAAGCTAGTCCTCACTTAACCTTTAGCAGTTCAACAAAATTAGCATTTACGTGTTTGTACTAGGTTATCACTACAGCAGCTTCTGTTCCAGCTAAGCAGATCTTGACTGTCTTCTGGGCATGCCCGTCTCTCCAGGTTTCAGGGTTTCAATGTACCCAGCAGCTTCAGTTCTCAAGAAGAAAAAAGCCATTGATTTTCAGCTTGTCCAG
>PVJI01023630.1:0-23225 GCA_004026765.1 Micronycteris hirsuta
GTGGCCGCCGGATTCCTTCCCCCCGCGTGTCTCGGTGTGAGATTTATACACGCATTGGTTACGGTCAACCACAGGTTCCGGCAGGTCCGATCTACCCCACGGCATATAATCATTAGTCATAATTTATTTTCCTTTATAGAACAGATGAACTTGTGAAGTGTTTTTAACAGGTATGTGTGTGTGTTAGTTACAGTATATGGATATCCAAATAGTGTGCTGTTATATGTTTCTGTGCAATTGTAAAAGAAAAATTGCCCCAGACTTGTTAAACGGGCAAGGTTTATTCAAGACTATTGCAATAGGAGAAAGAGATTGAACTCATCTTCACTGAGGAAAAAAAAAAAAAAAAGGAAGAGAGTTTTCAAGTCCTGGAGTAAGCAAGTAGAAAAGTACTGAAAGGTTTTGTGGGGATGCTGATCAGTATTATGAGGCCATCAGTGTTTGCTGATTGGTGCTTTTGAAAGTTAGGCTTTTACCTTTCCACAGAGACTAGGAGACTGGGCAAATTCTTTCTAATAATTACATTTCAAAGGGATGTTGTCCAGATCCTTAAGAAAGACATCCCTCAAGTGTAGAAGATTTACATCTCAAAGGCGAAAAAAAATAATTTATAGTTGTAAGTTTTCTGAAGGAAATGATGTAAGAAAAGGAAGGCCAGGAGCATATATAACTGTCTGTGTTTATATTTTATATAAACATATTTATATTATTTATAATATTATCTTTATTACCTGCATATTTATATTATCTTTATATCTACCTTATATATTATCTTTATATATGTGAAAATGATATTGACCTGGTCCATACCAATTAAAAGTAGACATGTTCCTATTCCACAAGAGCTTAAAATATATTAGCAAATAATATAGAATTTTCAAAAATGAAATTATAGAATACATATTTGTTATAATTATCAGATGCATACTACAGACAACTAATTACAAGTATATTTCTATACCATGCCAGTGCAATATCAAGTGAAAAAAAACTATGTGCTAGTTATTTATTTTCAAGAACAAGTCCATTTACACTTACTGATTGAATACTTCATTTTCTAGCAATTGAAAATGTCATTTGAAACAATGAATTAAACTTTAAAAAAGCAGATGAGAAGAGTTGTAAGAATAGCTTCAATATCAAAATTTTAAATGATTACTGATACTTTTATTTAACTTAGGATTTCTCGGTGGTAAATTTCAGTTTGAAGAAAACTTCTGTTATCCTGTAAGAGGTACAGAAGATGCCATGGTGAGAACCCTGTCTTGCCCTGCATCAGACTTTTATTTCTCTCCCCTGGGCTATAGAGTATGCCTCTTTTCTGGTCCCCTTTCTTTCCAACTTAAAGAATCACTTCATCTGCTCACTATAGAGATCCCAGATTTGTCTTTGTCTTTCTAAAATCTTAAAATGCTAGTCTTCTTTATTCTTGTTCTTAATCACCCTTTTTAATGTCTCCACAAAACCTGTCCTACTGCCCAAATACCAAGCTCTATGGTGAATCTAAGGAACGCCTCTTTTTCAACCACTTTATCCCAACTCTTTTATGTTGCTTCTTTCCCAAATCATCTTAAAACACTTTAGTACAGTGAGTTTTATACTCCACTGTACTAAAGAATAGGACACTTGTTTTGAAACGCAGATTCCAGGGCCCACACATAGAAGTCTGAATATTCAACAGCGCCATAACCAATTTGTGTGAGGTAGCTCTATAATACATCCTTCAGATTTGCCTTAATAGCTCAACTCAATGCTTGGTGGTCAGTGACAGGAAAGGGATAGAAGTTATATTTTTCTGAATTGACTTGTTATTTACTTTTTGATGTTGCAACTATGAAGATACTTTATATAATTAAAATAATAAAAATTAGCCCTAGTGTAGCTCAATGGACTGAGTGCCAGCTGCAAAACAAAGGGTCGCTGGTTCAATTCCCAGTCAGGGCACACGCCTGGGTTGTGGGCGAGGCCCGCAGTAGGGGGTGCCCAACAGGTAACCACACATTGATGTTTCTCTCCCTCCCTTTCTCTTTCCCTTTCCCGCTCTCTAAAAATAAATAAATAAAATCTTTAAGTAATAATAATACAAATGAGAACAATTCTTAAAATTTCAAGTCTGCAAAGAATTCCCTCACACAGACCCTATCCCATCCTCTGCATTTCTTCCTCACTGATGTTGCCTCTGTACTGAACACATACATCAATTTTTTGCACTCGTCACATTGCATTTTGATTATATTGTTTAAAGCTGAATACATTAAGAGTTTTGTTGAGAATAGGAGTGTAACATGTTCATCCTTGTAGCTCCAGCATTTAGCACTAGTTTTGACACATTGTAATTTTTTAATAAATTCCAAGATATTTATTTAAGATATATAGTTGACCTTTGAACAATACTGATATTAGGGGCAATGCCTCTGCAGTTGAAAATCTACATTTGACTGCTCCCCTCCCCCAAACACTGAACTATAGACTTCCCTCAGTATCCATGGGCGATTGGTTCCAAGAACCCCACAGATATCAAAATCAATGGATCTTCAAGTCCCTTATATAAAGTGGCATAGAACAATATATACAATAGGACCTCCACATCTGCAGATCAACGATTGATTACATCATGGATATAAAACTTGGGGATATGGAGGGCAGACTATATATTCATTGAAAAAATTCTTGTGTAAGTGGAACTACACAGTTCAATCCTGTGTTCAAGTATCAGCTGTATAAGCATACTCTCCCAGGGTACAAGCAAAGTGGGAAGGTTCTAAATCTATATTTTTTTACTATGTCAGGTTCCCCAGTTGGGAGTGTGTGAGAAGCAACCAGTTAATATATATCTCTCACACCGATGTTTGTCTCCCTGTCTTTCTCCCTCCTTTCCACTCTTTCTAAAAAGTAAAAATAAATAAAGTCTTTAAAAAAAGGTTGGCACAATATATATATACATATTCCTAAGTTTTTTCATTAACAGGATCCTTACAAGGACTGTTGTCTGACTGACAAATGAGTGACGATGCAGTTTCAGAACACCTTCTGTGAGCTTCGTGTAATAAAAAAATCACAACTCTACTTCTATTGTTTAAGAAAGAATAACTTTGAATTGAATGGTATTTATCTAGTTAAAATGAAACATTTTATATGGATATTCTGGTGTGGCTAGGACAGACAATTTCTCAATTAACAAACTTACCATAACTTTAGAAATGAATGAGTGTAACTTTTGAGCAAGATTTATATGTGTAAGAATCAATTTAAAAATATCTTGTGAATGTGCTAAATTATTTCATCAAAAAGCCAGAGATACTAATTAGATCTTTGTCTAGTTATCGAGGTTTAGATATTTGCCTTCACTATATTTTTACTCCCTCATTCTGAGTATTCTGCTTAAGCAGTTCCCAATACTAGTCTATAAATTATCCACGACAAAATTTCACCATTCTGCAGCAAAAGGAGAAAAAAAAAACTTTGTATTTATCACTACATTTATTCATCAGCACATAATAAGAAGTTGGCAATACTATATGGAACTCTAATTAAACAAACAAAAAAAAAGAGTTCTGTGAAAATCTAAAGTCTATGCCTGTTTTAATGCTTTATTCTGACCCTATTACCCAAGAGAAGAAATGAAGGCTACACAAGGTGAAATAAAGCAAAATATACAGGGAACCAACCGAAAAGGGAAAGAAACAGGGACTCAAATCAATGGTTTGGAACAAAAGGAAGGCATAAACATCTGCGTTGTCTCCCTTCAAGGCCAAGCAGGTTCATGGCATTTGTGCAGACAGAAAAATATTCATGGAGCCATTGGGATGTCTGACATGCCTTTATTCATGGGTGGGTGAGCTACGTGTGCTGCAAGCTGCATGTCTATCAGCATGTCCCATGTTGTGGCACCTGCTCCCCTTCATGGCACCCATCATGGCATCTGTCCCATTGCATGTCTCTCATCATCATCGCCCCCAGCAAGGAGTTCCTACCTATTTAAACACTACAGGGGAACAAGGCCAGAAAACTGCCAGAGCATTACATAACATAGTTCTGTGCATTGAGCTCACTTCATGTTATGGGAATAGTTTATCGGACGCAGTCTCAAGGCTATGAGAACACTGGTTATCAGGCTCCTCCAAGTCTATGGGAACACTGCTTCCCTTAGCTACCCAGACACCTAGGTGAGGAATCCAGACTTCCTCCACCTACCCTACAACATCCAACCAGAAGAGAATGAAGAAATAATAATTCAAAAAAATGAGGAGAGGCTTAGGAACCTCTTGGAAAACTAAACATTCCAACATCTGAATCATGGGGGTGCCAGAAGGAAAGGAGGAAGAGCAAGGAATTGAAAACTTATTTGAACAAATAATGAAGGAGAACTTCCCCAGGAAGTCCAGGAAGCACCGAGAATCCCAAAGAAATTGGACCCAAGGAGGAATACACCAAGACACACCATAATTAAGTTACTGAAGATTAAAGATAAGGAAAGAATCTTAAAATCATCAAGAGGAAAGGAGAGAGTTACTTATAGGAGAGTTCCCATATGGCTATCAGCTGATTTCTCAAAAAAAATTTTTTTACAGGCAAGAAGGTGCTGGAAAGAAGTATTCAAAGTCATGAAATGCAAGGGTCTACATCCAAGATTACTCTATCCAGCAAAGCTATCATTTAGAACAGAAGGGCAGATAGAGTGCTTCCCAGATAAGGTCAAAGTAAAGGAGTTTGTCATTGTCAAGCTCTTATTATATGAAATGTTAAAGGGACTTGCTAAGAAATAGAAGATCAAAAACTATGAACAGTAAAATGACAACAAACTCACAGCTATCAACAACTGAATCTAAAAAACAAAAACTAAGCAAATAACTAGACAGGAACAGAATCATAGAAATGCAGATCACATGGAAGGTTATCGGTGTGGAGGGGAAAGGGAAGAATGGGGAGAAAAAGTACAGGGAGTAGGAAGCATAATAGATAGACACAAAATAGACAGGGGGAGGTTAAGAAGAGTATAGGAATTGGAGAAGTCAAAGAACTTATGTGTACAACCCATGGACATGAACTAAGTGCAGGGTTGGGGGGAATGCTGGAGAGTGGGTGTGCAGTGGAGGGAGAAGGGGAATCAAGGGGAGAAAGAAATTTGGACAACTGTAATAGCATAATCAATAAAATATACTTAAAAAAAACAACTGCCAAAAAATAATCTATTTGCTTGGAAAGTGAAAATGCATGAAGATTACATGTATTTCCCATCTCTCTGTGTAAAACTAGAATATGTGAAATGAGGAAATTCATAAAAGTATACTATTTATAAAAATATGACAACTCAGATAACATAAATATCAGAAGAGACTACAAAATATCAAAATTTGTGTTAAAAACAGGCCCCGAGGTGAACCAAGCACATAGCTGGACTTACCCAAATACCAACTATCAAAATCAACTATAGCAAAATCAACTATATATTCATATAGTTTAAACGAAAATGCACAGGTCCTGGTCTTGATAGATAAAGTTTCTTTGACCTCAGGAGGATGATACTCAAGAGAGAAAGTCCACACAGATGAGGTAAATAGTACCAAAGAAAAAGTACCTGGTTGTCCAAATAGTTCCTCTTTGTATAGTAATAAGAATTGGTAGGGAGAGGTTTTCATAGGAGTAAAAATTGAGACCAAGGTAAAGAGAACAGGTTTGTATTGCTGGTTATAGCTCACATGTACAATGAGTATGCATGCTTGGAAACTTCTCAGATAAGCAGCTGTGTTGGATTGAACTTACTAATATGGTTGAGTGAATATGAAGGACGTAAATGTTCTGTAGGATTTCTTTACTCCATCTGTCCTGGCTGCTATGACTTCTCAAGATAAGACCCTTTGGGTAGCAGGAAGTTCATTCAACACCATTTACATGATAGTTCTAAGTATGTTCCTGCTTTTCGAGGAAAGGTTCTAGGCTTTATTCATCTATATCTATGCATAGTCAATACTTAGAAGAGAGAATGCATACACTACATCTTGGAAATTAGTGATTAAATAATTGACTAACAGAGTTGCACATAAGATTAACATGTTTTAAACAATAAAATGAATCAGATACTGGAAATTTTATATATAATGTAAGTTGGATGGGCATGATAATGTTTTTTTTCCCCTGAAATTACATCATGTAGGAAGTAGCAGTCTATCTTTGCATAAATCTGATTTAGGATTGGTCAGTAGTTAGCTCAATAATTAATAACAAAAAAATCTGGTTCATTCAATAATGTATAATTTCATATTGCAATGACTTTCACGAAATGAAGGAGTTTGTACCCGTGGATAAAGTGAATAAGATGAGACTTAGGCATATTTTTAAAAGAACTGCCCAGGTGATGTCAATGTACAACTCTTCAGAGAGGAAAGACCACAGAAAAAGTCTGATCTAGATAGAAAATGATAAAAGATGATTTTATGATGTGTCTTGGTGTGTTCCTCTTTGGGTACAACTTCTTTGGGACTCGCTGAGCTTCCTGGACTTCCTGGAAGTCTATTTCCTTCACCAGTCTTGGGGAAGTTCTCCTTCATTATTTGTTCAAATAAGTTTTCAGTCCCTTGGTCTCCCTCTTCTCCTTCTGGCACCCCTATGACTCAGATGTTGGGATATTTAAAGATGCCCTGGAGGTTCCTAAGCCTCTCCTAAGTTTTTTTTTAATTCTTGTTTCTTCATTCTTTTCTAGTTGGATGTTTTTTTTTTTTTTTTCTTTCTGCTGGTCCACTCCATTGATTTGAGTCCCAGTTTCCTTCTCATCCCTATTGGTTCCCTGCAGATTTCCCCTCATTTCCTTTGTATTATCCTTCACTGTTTCAAGAAATTGCGACCATTTTTCTTCCATTCCTGTGAGCATCCTGATTACCAGTGTTTTGAACTGTGCATCAGATAGGTTGGCTATCTCTTGGTCGCTTAGTTGTATTTTTTCTGGACCTTTGATCTGTTCTTTCATTTGGGCCATTTTTTTTTTCTCAGTGCGTCTGTTACTTTAAGGGGTGGAGCCTTAGGTGTTCACCAGGGCAGGGTAACTCATGTCGTTGTGTTGTGATGCTGTCTGTGGGGGTGTAATTACATTACCCAAGATTAAAAATAAGGAGAGAATCATAGAAGCAGCAAGAGAAAAGGAGACAGTTACCTACAAAGGAATTCTCATAAGACTGTCAGCTGATTCTCAAAAGAGACCTTGCAGACAAGAAGGGGCTGGAGAGAAGTATTCCAAGTCATGAAAGGCAAGGACCTACATCCAAGAATACTCTATCCAGCAAAGCTATCATTTAGAATGGAAGGGCAGATAAAGTGCTTCTCAGATAAGGTCAAGTTCAAGGAGTTCATCATCACCCAGTCTTTATTGTATGAAATGTTAAAGGGATTTGTATAAGGGGGGGGGGCAGATATCAACAGGGGAGTGGTAGAGGGAGAGAGGGAGGAAAGGGGCAGAGAATAAGTAGCATAAATGGTAAGTAGAAAACAGAGAGGGGGAGGTTAAGGATAGTATAGGAAATATAGAACACAAAGATCTTATGTGTATGACCTATGGAGAAAAACTAAAGAGCGGGGAATGGGGGTGGTATGGGAGCAGAGGGGAAGAAAGGGGGAAAAATAGGACAATTGTAATAGCATAATCAATAAAATATATTTTAAAAAAAGAAAAAATTATATACCAAAGAGAAAAAAAAAGATTTTAATTTTGTCTCTGCTATCCATTTTTTGTGTAACTTGGTATACTACAATTTGCCAGGATTCTAATTTCCTTATTAATTAATAGAAAAGTTGAAAATTGTGGTGCTTGGATGCATGATGTTTGGATACTGGATTAGGTAATCTTTAAAACCCCTTTCCGCTGAAATGTTTCAAAGTTTTATGAGTAAGAAGTAAACAAAATGGAAAAAAAAAAAAAAAGTGTTCATCCCATCTTCAGAGAGTCTAAGGATACGTTTCTTTGAAATAGGAACTAAACACACAAATTCTTCCTCTGGGGAATTGCGTGCTGTGACCCACACTACTCTCATAAATCATCTTTGAGACAGATGATGATGTATTTTGACTACATATTTCCAGTATACAAGGTACAGAAAGTATCCAGCCATGTACTAGAGACATTTATTGAAAAAGATACAAGATGCAAGAAACATTTACATAGGACAATGGCACCTCAGTCCCCTTCAAAGTTGGCACCTTGGGACTTCTCACATACCTCCCAATCACCATCAGCTGCCCTGTTTTATTTTCCTGAATTTCCCTAATGTTCTGAAATCTCTTACCTTTCAAAGGTGATTTTAGGTTTAGGAAAAAAAAAAAGTCTCAGGGCACTAAATATGGGCTGTAGGGAGGCTGAGTCACCTGGGTGATTTGCTATTTTGCCAAATAACTGCACGAGATATGATGCACAAGTTAGCATGTTGCATGAGTATGTGTGTTGCCATGATGAAGCTGCCAATCACCAGTTGCCCATAGCTTCAGCCTTCTGAATCATCTGAATAGTTTCTGTGGAGGAATGTTCAAGCCTAACACAAAATTTAATGCAAATTTGTTGCTCTACTCGCTCAGTCATTTTGAATGTGATGGCCACAGAGTACAACATGCTCACTCAATGGCATCTACCATCATCGCTGACTAGTAGAGTGAAGTCATAATCATTCATGTTTGCACATTCCAGTCCACTCTCTTTGGCTGCCAAGTTACATCAATGTCGTGCAAACCATTCTCAGTATATTAACAATGGCTCAACTTTTCCCAGACAAACCTCATACATAAGTAGGTTTAGATGACATGAGTAGTGGGCAAAGAAGATCAACTTTTCAAAAATATTTTCTGGTTCACTAATTTCCTTTGGGCCCTATCAGGGCCATGTGAACACAAAAGTGACAGATGTTACAAAGAAAACATGGTAGAAAACACATAACTAATAGTCATTTTAGGTGGCAATGAACAACTCCCATTTCATTTCCTTCGTATCCTCCATGTAGGCTATAGGTTGACCATGGATGAGCTGTGGGCTATGGTTCTATTCCACGAGTTTTCTCTTTCATTAAGCCAGGTTTAAAGAATAGACTCCATTCCAGGCCCTAACTCATATGATAGAGGACAATAGCAAAACCAACAAATCACATTAAAGTCTTTGCATAGATGTGATATTTGTCACAGTCCACTGGCTAAAACAAGTTATAGAACCATGGCTAATAATGAACAGGGAGTGCACTCTAACCATGAGGGGAGCCCTAGTAGTGTCTGGGCAAAGACAAGGAAACACAGGGCTATGCCAGCAGAGTAAGTGTGATGTGGTGCACAGTAACTTTGGAGCTGATACCCAAAATTTCACTGTGAAACTGATTATTGTCCCTAGACATTGTTTTCCATATACAATCTCCCTACTTCTTTATCTCAAATGCCCACTTCCTTCAACTCTGGACTTCAATGGGATGCTGAAGGTGGGTTTAGTAGAAAAGGAGGAGGAAAAAAAGAGTTAGCAAAAACAGTATTCATAATTGTTTATGTATTTTAGAGGCAAAATGGAATTTGGGATAATTTATTTCAACATTTTCATATGTAAGATGAGGAAATTAAAAAAAAAAAAAAAACAGGATGAAAGGCACAAACAAAAGGATTTGCAGATGGTGATAGTTTCAAATTCTGATGGCAGGTTTTTAGACTCCTGTGTTCCTTAGACCAAAAAACAGCCCCAGTCTTTGTCAGTCTCTGCTCATAGTATATGACTGGAGATTCTTGCTTTACATATTTCTAAATAGTGATTTTTACTACAGAATGATATATACATTTCTCTCTGAGATTTGTTTGTCTGTGTTATTGGAAGTACACAACTTGGAAAACTAAATCACCACCTGCTCAAATATCACCATTTCACTTGAACACTGAAAATGAGATGAGGTCTGTAGAACCCCTCAGGGGCTTTGTATAAATTTCACTGAATTGTAATTCAATATTTTTATTTCAATTCACACAACTATATGTATTGGTGAGACTGGGCGCTCTCATCATCACAATGAACCATGATGTCTTTTCTCCAAATTAAATTTAAATTGAATTTGAAAGTAGCTTCCAGCACATAAAAAGAAAGACCAGTGAAATGCTTCATTTCTCTCCATCTTAAAAACTGAAGTGAATAGATTGCTGAGTGTTTTATCATCAGTAGTTTATATTCTATAAATCTGAATTGAGAAATGTGAAAAAATCAAGCCATTTAAAATATACTAGGAGAAGGGGGAGGAGGGAACATTCAAAATGGTAAATTCATTTTCACTGATTAGCTGACTATATTCTGATTTAAGAAGCATTAAAATATTCTTCTTCTTTTTCTCCAAATGTGCTATGAAATTATGAAATGAATATAACGATCATAAAAGTATATATGTACATATATATATATATGAACAGGGAATACACTCTAACTATGGGGGGAGCCTAGCAGTGGCTGGGCAAGGATAAGAATACACAGGGCTATGCCAGCAGAGTAAGTGTGATGTGGTGAACAATAACTTTGGAGCTGATACTCAGAATTTACCTTGAAACTGATTATTGTCACTAGACATTGTTTTTCATATACAAATTCTCTCTCTCTCTCTCTCTCTCTCTCTCCTTAAAAAAATAAAATGAAAAAGTATCTAACCTGTCAAAGTAGGAATTGCCTTTCAAATTTCCAGATTACAGGTGTTACCTATAACATAATTAACTTAAATGACTATCTTTCTTTTATGATGACAAAGGGGGGACAATTTATGTAACTACTATTCATCTTGTAAAGAGTTTATAAAGCCCTTACTCATGATTGGCTTCACACACTGATTAATAGACACTTTATACTTCAGGCTTTAATTAAAAGCAATAAAAGCAGTCAACTGTAGGCCATAAATGTGCTGATGACAAAAAAAAATGCCATTGGAGACATGGAAGATCAAGCACTGAACAAATTTAGTGTGAAGTCTTGTAAGTAGATCCATATGCCTGTGCTTAAAACCTCCCTGAGACAGTCACAATCGTGGAGGGAATGCACAGATAGAATTAAGTAGCAATTAAGAATAGAACCCTCAGTTTTAGACCAAATCTGCTTTAATTTAAAAGAAATCAACACCATATTTTTCCATATTTATATAAATGTCAAAGTTAGTGGAAAGAAAAAATTAGACAACTTTCGAATGAATAAATTCTACCCTGCAGGTTTTGTTTTAAAATACAAATTGCTAAATTAATTTCATTACATCTGAAGAGTAACAATATAAATCATTGAACAGATGTCCTGCACTATAGTGATTCATAGAGAAAATTTAAGCAAATGGTTATTGATTCCCATAGTATTACGCTAATTATTCACTTAGCACACTACAATAAATGTTTACCTGTACTTTAAACCATATGACATATAGAAAGTTGGCAAGTAGAGGGGAAATAGTATTAGCAACAAACAGGAGGATGTGAATTATGTGATTTTTGCTTTCTATCCACATTTCTACAGCACTGTCTAAGCGCTTGAGTGACAGAGCAGCAATTGCTGAGGAATTCCTTAACACTTGAGGCACACAGTTGAAAATTTATAGAGATGCAAGTACGGTACATCCTTACATTTCCAAGGTTCTAAAGCACATTCTCTACTGCATACCTGGATCAAAACCAAATAAGAAGTTAAGAAAGTATCTGAGCTCAGTTTATCTTTCAAAGGAAAGCCTATTTCTCAGTCCCCCTGGGCAGAGCCCTGCAGTGTTTGGGCATGATGTAAGGCCCTGACTTTATAGTGCTCAGTGTTTTGGCCCAGAAGGCAGACAGATACCAACTTAGCAATTTAAGAGGGCAGTGTTACAAGGGTTTAAAAAATGAAATCTACTGTGACAGGAAAAACATTAACATGTGAGTTTCATAGCCTCTCCCTTTTCATTTCCCATTAAAGATAATTCTATCTTAGCCAGTTTTATTCAGGATCTATGTACAGATTGGCAAAACTGGTGAGGGGGAGTTGGAAGGCTAGAAATTAAAGAAGCCAAACATGAATTGATTGATTTTGTTGGAAAATGCAGAGAATTTCTCCTAGAAAAGAAAAGACACAGAAATGGAACTGGGGATAAACATAAAAGCCGCACTATTTTTCTTTAGAGAGGCAGAGGGGTGGGGGATGGGGTGAGTTGAAAGAGATCACACAGCTTTGGTAAAGGGAGTACAATGTGGGTGAATGGAAGAGGAAAGAGAACTTTCAAATATGTTTTATTAAAATGTCTTTATTGGTGTGTGATCTTCTGACAGACAAAAATATATATGAGGGTTTTTAAAAATTTATTTGTATGTAGGCTAGGATTTCATTTTAGTTCAAAATTTTATAAATTGACCCAAAATGAGTAATAGTTTATACAGATATTGCTATTATAATAGTAAATGCAAAGTCTCTTTTTTTAATATATGTATCTAAGGATCTAGCCAATTCCTCTTAAAATTTCCATGAGCCTATTAATTCTAGTCACTCAAAACATGAGAAAAGTTTAAACTATATTTAAGTGTGCACTTTTAAGATGTGAAACACAATAATATTGGACATTTTGGAGTAGATTACCTTTCCTGCTGAGAGAAAGAGAACAATATCTTCTTATACTATTGTAATTCTATAAATCAGAATTATAAAGGTCTAAACACACACACTCATATTTGCTGACATTTTTCTCCTAGAAAGTATGTTATTCTATTTTGTAGTTTCTATAATCTTTATTTCATTTGTAAAATACTATGGTTTGATTCTTCTAAAACAGAAGGAAAACACATTTTTCTCATGATATTCAATTAACTTAAAATAAAATAGTACAAATCTCATAGATTATTTTATCATCAGTCCACAGTCTATTAAAATCCAAATATTGGCAATTGGGTTTTATTTTTGGCGGTGGGGGGGATTAAAATGCATCTCTTGCTTCTTTCATTTGATTGGTACAGGGTTCCTATTTGCACATAAATCATTAGGATATAAATTGTAAGCAATTAATGACAAGAAACTTAGACATAAAAATATATTTCTAAATATAAATTTGTGAAAATTCAAAGTTATATGCATAGCATTCTCTCTAAGGCAAAATTAGTCCACAGAATTATCTAAACTCTTACCTTATATTATCATTATGTTGCTTATATAAATTTAAAATATATTTGATAGAGTCAGTGACTTGAGTTGAGTCTAGGCCCTTCCTCCTAATAAATGAACATTCCTGTAAAATCAATCTAAGTTATGTCAGTTTTCTTATTTGTGAATTATACATAAAACTTGTAGATGCCTATATGTATTTTTGTGAAGTTATTATAAAATTGTGCTGGGAAACATCTCAGTCCTCAGGATAGGCACTAGCACACAGCAAGCTCCAATAAAATGAAGTTGTCGTTTTCATAATGCAATGACTGTTTGTATTACTTTCCAGAACCTCTAGAACAAAGTGTGGTTTTTCAATATTTTTTAAAATATTTTAATTACTCTATTGTTCAATTACAGTTGTCTGCATTTTCATCCCTCCCGTCCACCCCACCCTATCCAAACCCACCTCCCTCCCTTGTGTCCACCCTCTCCGTTGGTTTTGTCTATGTGTCCTTTATAGTAGTTCCTGAAAACCCTTCTCCCCACAGTCCCCTCCCCACTCCCCTCTGGCTATTGTTAGATAGTTCTTAATTTCAATGTCTCTAGTTATGTTTTGCTTGCTTTCTGCTTTTGTTGATTATGTTCAAGTTAAAGGTGATATCATATGGTATTTGTCCCTCACCACCGGGCTTATTTCGCTTGGCATAATGCTCTCCAGTTCCATCCATGCTGTTGCAAAGGGTATAAGCTCCTTCTTTCTCTCTGTTGCATAGAATTCCATTGTGTAAATGTACTATACTTTCTCGATCCACTCATTTGCTGATGGGCACTTGGGCTGCTTCCAGCACTTGGCTATTGTAAATTGTGCTGCCATGAACATTGGGATGCATAGGTTCTTTTGGATTGGTGTTTCAGGGCTCTTAGAATATAATCCAAGCAGTGGAATTGCTGGGTCAAAAGGCAGTTCCATTTTTAGTTTTCTGAGGAAGTTCCATACTGTTTTCCACAGTGGCTGCACCAGTCTTCATTCCCACCCACAGTGCGCTAGGGTTCCCTTTTCTCCACATCCTCTCCAACACATGACTGTTGCTTTGTTTACGATGGCCATTCTGACTGGTGCAAGGTGGTATCTCATTGTGCTTTTAATGCATCTCTCTGATGGCTAATGATGCTGAGCATCTTTTTATATGTCTCTGGGTCCTCTGTATGTCCTCCTTGGAGAAGTGTCTGTTCAAGTCTTTTGCCCATTTTTTAATTGGGTTTTTTGTCTTCCCGGAGTGGAGTCATGTGAGTTCTTTATATATTTTGGAGAACAAACCCTTGTCCGAGGTATCATTGGCAAATATATTTTCCTATATAGTTGGTTCTCTTTTCATTTCAATGTTTTTTCTTTAGCCATACAGTAGCTTTTGAATTTGATGAGGTCTCATTTGTTTATTCTTTCCTTTATGTCCCTTGCTTTAGGGGACATACCGGTGAATATGTTGCTGCATGAAATATCTGAGATTTTCCTGCCAATGTTTTCCTCTAGGACTTTTATGGTGTCATGACTTATATATTTAAGTCTTTTATATACCTTGTATTTATTTTTGTGTATGGTGTATGTTGGTGATGGAATTTCATTTTTTTGCATGTAGCAGTCCAGATCTCCCAACACCATTTGTTGAAGAGGCTATTTTTATTCCATTTTATGTTTCTTCCCCCTTTGTCAAATATTAATTGCCTGTAGAGACTTGGGTTTATTTCTGGGCTCTCTATTCCGTTCCATTGGTCTATGTATCTGTTTTTATGCCAGTACCAGGCAGTTTTGATTACAGTGGCCTTGTAATACAGTTTGATATCAGGTATTGTGATCCATCCTGCTTTGTTCTTCTTTCTCAAAATTGATGCAGCCATTCAGGGTTGTTTATGGTTCCATATAAATTTCTGAAATGTTTGTTCTATACCTGTGAAATAGGTCATTGGTACTTTGATAGGGATTGCATTGAATCTATAAATCACTTAGGGTAATATGGCCATTTTGATGATGTTAATTCTTCCAATCCATTTGCATGTTACATGCTTCCATTTATTTGTGTCTTCCTTCCTTTCTTTCCTCAGTGTTGTGCAGTTTTCTGAGTACAGATATTTTACCTCCTTGGTTAGGTTTATTCCTAGGTATTTTATTTTTCTTGTTGCTATATCAAATGGAATTTTTCCTGATTTCTGTTTCTGATATTTCATTGATGGTGTACAAAAATGCCCTTGATTTCTGAGTATTGATTTTGTATCCTGCTGTTTTGCCAAATTCATTTTTTAGGTCGAGTAGTTTTATGGTGGAGTCTATAGGATTTTCTAGGTACACTTCATATCATCTGCAAACAATGACAATTTTCTTTTCTCTCAAATTTGTATGCCTTTTATTTCTTTTGCTTGTCTGATTGGTGTGGCTAGGACTTCAAGTACTATGTTGAATAGGTGTGGTGAAAGCAGGCAGCCTTGTCTTGTTACCAATCTTACTGGGAAAGTTTTAATTTTGTGTCCATTGAGAATGATGTTGGCTGTAGGTCTCTCATAGATGGCCTTTATCATGTCGAGGAATGCTCCCTCTATTCCACTTTGCTGAGTGTTTTTTAATCAGAAATGGATGCTGTACCTCATCAAATGCTTTTTCTGCACCTGTTGATATGATCATGTGATTTTGTGTTTCATTTTGCTTATATGATGAATTATGTTTATTGATTTATGAATATTGTACCATCCTTGCATTCCTGGGATGAATCCCACCTGATCATGGTGTATGTTCTTTTTAACATATTGCTGGATGTGGTTTGCCAATATTTTGTTGAGGATTTTAGCATCCATGTTCATTAGCGATATTGGGCTGAAGTTTTCGTTCTCTATTGTGTCATTTTCTGGTTTTGGGATTAGGATGATGCTGGCTCCATAAAAAGAGTTTGGAAGTCTACCATCATTTTGGATTTTTTGGAATAGTCTGTGAAGGATAGGAATTAGCTCTTCCTTCAATGCTTTGTGGAATTCTCCTGTGAAACTGTCCAGTCCAGGGCTTTTGTGTATCAGGAATTTTTTGATTACTGCTTCAGTTTCATCTGCAGTTATTGGTTGGTTCAGGCTTTCTTCTTCTTTATTCAGTTTTGGAACCTTATATTTTTCTAGAAATTTGTCCATTTCATATAGGTTTTCAAATTGCCTGCCATACGTTTCTTCATAGTAATTTCTTATAATCCTTTGTATTTCTATGGTATCAGTTGTAACCTGTCCTCTTTCATTTCTAACTGTGTTTATTTGGGTCCTCTCACTTTTTTTGCTTGATAAGCTTGCTTGAAGGCTTGTCGATTTTGTTTATCTTTTCAAAGAACAAGATCCTAGACTCATTGATCCTTAGAATTGTGCCTTTAGTCTCTATGTCATTTAATTCTGCTCTGATCTTGGTTATTTCCCTCCTTCTATTTGCTCTGGGCTGTCTTTGTTGTTCTTCCTCAAGTTCTTGTAGGTGTAGGGTTTGGTTGTTTGTTTGAAATATTTCTATTTTTTTAGGTAGGCCTGTATCACTATGAACTTCCCTCTCAGGACTACGTTTTGCTCTGTCCCGTAAGTTTTGGATTATTGTCAGTTCATGTTCGTTCGTTTCCAGGAACATTTTTATTTCTTCCCTAATCTCATTCTTCACCCATTCATTATTTAATAGCATGCTATTCAGTCTCCATGAGTTTGAGTGTTTTGGGTTTTTTTCCTTGAGGTTGGTTTCTAGTTTCAGTCTTTTGTGGTCAGAGAAAATGCTTGAAATGATTTTATTTTTCTTGAATTTGTTGTGGCTTGTTTTGTGTCCTATCATATGGTCTATCTTTGAAAATGTTCCATGTACATTTGAAAAGAATGTGTATTTAGCTTCTTTGGACTGAGAGGCTCTCTATATGTCAGTTAAGTCCATTTCATCTAGGGCATTGTTCAATGCCACAATATCTTTGTTGATATTCTGTTTGGAAGATCTGTCCATTTTTGACAGTGGGGTGCCAAAGTCTCCTACTATGATTGTGTTGCTGTCAGTATCTTTCTTGAAGTCCTCCAAGATTTTCTTTATGTATTTGGGTGCTGCTATGTTGAGTGCATATATATTTACAATGTTTATGTCATCTTGGTAGATTCTTCCCTTGGTATTATGAAGTGTCCTTCTGGGTCTTTCTTTATGGTCCTTTTTCGAAGTCTGTTTTGTCTGATATGATTATTGCTAACCTGGCTTTTTTTTTTTTTTTTTCTTATGTCCCTTTGCTTGGAAAATTTGTTTCCAGCCCCTCACTTTCAGACTGTGTAGGTCTTTTGTCCTGAGGTGAGTCTCTTGTAGGCAGCATATGCATGGGTCACGCTTTCTTATCCATTCAGCTATTCTTTGTCTTTTGATTGGGACATTTAATCTATTTACATTAAAGGTTATTATTGATAGGTACTTATTCATTGCCATTTTTTTATACCTGTGTTCCTCTCTCTTTCAGTGTTTTTTTTTTTTTTTCCTTGTTCTTAAAACAAACCTTTTAGCATCTCTTGCAGACTGGTTTGGAGGAGGTATATTCTTTGAGGCTTCTCTTGTCAGGGAAACTCTTTATTTGGCCTTCTATTTTAATTGAGAGCCTTGCTGGATAAAGTAGTCTTGGTTGCAGGCCTCTGGTTCTCATTACTTGGAATATTTCTTGCCATTCTCTTCTGGCTTGGAGTGTTTCCACTGAGAAGTCAGCTGCTAACCTTATCGGGGCTCCCTTGTATGTTACTTCCTATTTCACCCTTGCTCCTTTAAGATGCTCTCTTTGTCTTGGAATTTTTCCATCATAATTATGATGTGTCTTGAAGTGGGCCTCTTTGGGTTCTTCTTGATTGGGACTCTCTGTGTTTCCTGGATTTGTGTGACTTTCTGTCTCATTAAATTAGGGAAGTTTTCCATCATTACTTTCTCAAACATGTTTTCTATCCCTTGCTCTTCTTCTTCTCCTTCAGGTATCCCTACTATATGCATATTATTATGTTTCATATTGCCCTGCATTTCCCTTATTCCCTCTTTATTCTTTCTGAGCCTCTTTTCCTTTTCTTGCTCTTTCTGGGTGTTTGTTTCTACCTGGCCCTCCAGCTCGCTGATCCAACCCTCTTCTTCATTGAGCCTGCTTTTGATTCCTTCTACTGTGTTCTTCAGTTCAGAAATTGTATTCTTCATTTCCTCTTGGCCCTTGTTGATAGTTTCTATTTCCTTGTTCATGTTGATATAGTTTGCAGTGAGTTCATTGTAGTTTCCCTGTAGTTTCTGCTAATTCTCTGGGAGCTCATTGAGCTTCCTGATAATCAGTGCTTTTAACTCACTATCTGATAGTTGACTTGCCTCTATTTCATTTAGCATTCTTTGTGAGGGTTCCTCTTTTCCTTTCATTTGGGGGTTGTTTCTTTGTCTTCCCATTGTTTGTGAGGCTCTTCTTGTTAGCCTCTGTTTCTTAAATTGGTCTGTTCTGACACCCTGGGTTTATGGTGTGAACTTCTATGGTAGAATATCTGCGAGATTCAGTGGTGTAGTCTTCTTGATCTCCTGAGCTCGGTGGTCTTCGGCTGTCATTTATGTTGGCTCTCTGTATGTCTTTGGGTTTCAATTATTGTTGGGTCTTTCTTTGGTGGTCCTTTCCTCCATCTGGTTAAGTAAGGGTCACTCCATCTGCCACACCTTGTATTGTGTTGTGCAGGTGTGGACAGGTTGTGTTGAAGCTGATTCTTCTGTGTGAGCAAGGTTTTGAGGCTTCTCTCTCACTCTTGTTCAGTTGTTTGTTGTGGGTAATTTCTCCACCAATTTGTTGTATTTCCAGGTCATTCCTGGATTGGGGTTAGTGTGGATCACACTTCCTTCTTCACCTTCTTCTGTTCTCATCTGTTGGTGGTTCCTTTGTTGGTGGGTTTTCTCTTCCAGCAGGTTTCTTCTATGAAGAAACGTATGGCAGGCAATTTGAAAACCTATATGAAATGGACAAATTTCTAGAAAAATATAAGGTTCCAAAACTGAATAAAGAAGAAGAAAGCCTGAACCAACCAATAACTGCAGATGAAACTGAAGCAGTAATCAAAAAATTCCTGATACACAAAAGCCCTGGACTGGACAGTTTCACAGGAGAATTCCACAAAGCATTGAAGGAAGAGCTAATTCCTATCCTTCACAGACTATTCCAAAAAATCCAAAATGATGGTAGACTTCCAAACTCTTTTTATGGAGCCAGCATCATCCTAATCCCAAAACCAGAAAATGACACAATAAAGAATGAAAACTTCAGCCCAATATCGCTAATGAACATGGATGCTAAAATCCTCAACAAAATATTGGCAAACCACATCCAGCAATACGTTAAAAAGTTCATACACCATGACCAAGTGGGATTCATCTCACGGATGCAAAGATTGTATAATATTTGCAAATTGATAAGCATAATACATCACACAAACAGAAGCAAAGACACATGATCATATCAATAGATGAGGAAAAAACATCTGATAAGATACAGCACACATTTATGATAAAAACACTCAGCAAAGTGGAATAGAGGGAGTATTCCTCAACATAATAAAGGCCATATATGGGAGACCTACAGTCAACATCATACTCAATGGGAAAAAACTAGAATCTTTCCCAGTAAGATCAGGAACAATACAAGGTTGTCCACTATCACCACTTCTAGTCATCATAGTATTGGAAGTTTTAGCCACAGCAATCAGACAAGAAAAGGAAATAAAAGGCATCCAAATTGGAAAGGAGGAAACAAAACTGTCATTGTTTGCAGATGACATGATAGTGTACGTAGAAAAATCCTATAGACTTCACCAAAAAACTGCTCAACCTTACAAATGAATATGGCAAAACAGCGGGATACAAAGTCAATATCCAGAAATCAAAGACATTTTTGTATACCAACAATGAAACATCAGAAGCAGAAATCAGGAAAAAAATCCCATTTGATATAGCACCAAGAAAAATAAAATATGTAGGAATAAACCTAACGAAAGAGGTAAAAGACCTGTACTCAGAAAACTACACAACACTGAAGAAAGAAATCAGGGAAGACACAAACAAATGGAAACATATACCATGCTCATGGATCAGAAGAATCAACATCATCAAAATGTCCATAGTACCCAAAGCAATTTATAGATTCAATGCAATTCCTATCAAGGTACCAATGGCATATTTCACAGATATAGAACAAATATTTCAAAAATTTATATGGAACCATAAACGACCCCAAATATCAGCTGAAATTTTGAGAAAGAAGAACAAAGTAGGAGGGATCACAATACCTGATATCAAACTGTATTACAAGGCCACTTTAATCAAAATTGCCTGGTAGTGGCATAAAAGCAGACAGATAGACCAATGAAGCAGAATAGAGAGCCCAGAAATAAGCCCAAGTCTCTATGGTCAATTAATATTCAACAAAGGAAGCAGCAGCATAAAATGGAGAAATAGCCTCTTCAACAAATGGTGTTGGGAGAGCTGGACAGCTACATGCAAAAAAATAAAATAAAATAAAATAAAACTCAAGCACAAACTTAAACCATGCAGAAAAATAAATTCAAGGCAGATAAAAGATTGAAATACAAGTCATGACACCATTAAAGTCGTAGAGGAGAACATAGGCAGGAAAATCTCAGATATTCCATCCAGTAATATTTTCACTGATATGTCCCCTAGAGCAAAGGACATAAAGGAAAGAATAAACAAATGAGACTTCATCAAAATAAAAAGCTTCTGCAGGGCTAAAGAAAACAGTATTAAAATAATAAGAGAACCAACCATATGGGAAAACATATTTGCCAATGATACCTCAGAGAAGAGTTTGATCTCCAAAATACATAAAGAACTCACACAACTCCACTCTAAGAAGATAAACAGCCCAATTAAAAAATGGGCAAAGGATTGAACAGACACTTCTCCAAGGAGGACATACAGAGTATCCAGCAACATATGAAAAGATGTTCAGTGTTGCTAGCCATCAGAGAGACTCCAACTAAAACCACAATGAGATACCACTTCACACTGATGAAAATGGCCATCATAAACGAAGCAACAAACAACAAGTGTTCGAGAGGTTGGAGAGGAAAGGGAACCCTAGTGCACTGTTTTTGGGATTGCATACTGGTGAGACCACTATGGAAAACAGTATGGAATTTCCTCAGAAAATTAAAATTGAATTGCCTTTTGACCTGGCACTTCCACTGCTAGGACTTGAAGAGGAATCCATGCTTCTCACCATGGGAAATGTAGCTCTAACATTTCACATCTAAGAGAAAGCTCCAGTGGAACATGGGATGGCAAGCAGGCCCCACATGTGTGACAGCGGGATTTCCTGTGGGTAAATCAGGATGGCATATTTCCTAGATTTAAGTCTTGCTCTTCCTAAAAATCTCTCTCTCCCTGGATCAAAAGAACAAATGCTAATGATTATCTAGCTTCCTTAGACTGATGCTAATCCTTTCTAAGTTCAGCCATATCCTCTTGTCTTTGTATAATCCTTTTGATATACCACCTAAAGCGAATCTACAATCTACGCATGGTTAATGGGTCCCATTCTGATGTGGTGTGCCCAAAGACAGCAATAACATCCTGTCAGGACTAGGCTCAAGGCCTCTCTCCTTTGATCAGAGGGGGGTTGTGTAGTCCCGGTTCTTCTAGTCATTTATAAACTCCACGTGAATTCATAAACACACCAGCCTCAGCATACGGGTTTCTGCAGGCAGGATCCGTGACAAGGACTATTTCCTAAAAACCCTGAAACACCAATCCAAAAGAACCTATGCACCCTAATGGTGATAGCAGCACAATTTATAGTAGCCAAGTGCTGGAACCAACGTAGGTGCCCATCAGTAAATGAATGGATCAGAAAACTATGGTACATTTACACAATGGAATTCTATGCAGCAGAAAGAAAGGGGCTCCTACCCTTTGTGACAGCATGGATGGAACTGGAAAGCATTATGTTAAGCAAAATAAGCCAGGCAGTGAAAGACAAATACCATATGATCTCACCTTTAACAGGTACCTAATCAACAAAACAAACAAACGAGCAAAATATAACCAAAAACACTGAAATTGAGAGCAGGCTCGCCATGACTAGAGAGGAGACGGGAGGGTATTTCAGGGAAAAAGGGTGAAGGGTTTGCAGAAGCAATTATAGAGGACACATGGACAATAACAGGGGGGTGGGAGAGAGATGAGAGGGAGGTGAGGAGGGCTGGGGGCTTGGGCTGGTGTGGGGGGGAAAGGTAGAAAACTGTACTTGAAAAATTAAAAAATAAATTTTAAAAATGAAATAAAAGGTGCTCAAGAAAAAAAAAAGACTATCAGCTGATTTCTGAAAATAAAACTTGCAGGCAAGAAGGGACTGGAAAGGAGTATTTGAAGTCATGAAAGGCAAGGACCAACATCCAAGATTGCTCTATCCAGCGAAGCGATCACTTAGAATTGAAGGGCAGGTAAAGTGCTTCCCAGATTATGTCACGTTAAAGGAGTTTGTCATTACCAAGCTCTTATTACATGAAATGTTAAAGGGATTTATCTAAGGAATAGAAGAAGATTAAAAACTATGAACATGCAAAAAAATGAAACTAGAGCACCAACTTACACCATACACAAAAATAAATTCAAGGTGGATAAAAGACTTAAATGTAAGTCGTGACACCATAAAAGTCCTAGAGGAAAACATCAGTAGGAAAATCTCAGACATTCCACGCAGCAACATCTTCAATGATATGTCCCCTAGAGCTAGGGACATAAAGGAAAGAATAAACAAATGGGATCTTATCAAAATAAAGAGCTTCTGTGGGGCTAAAGAAAATAGTATTAAAATAAAAAGAGAACCAACCGTATGGGAAAACATATTTGTCAATGATACCTCAGACAAGGGTCTGATCTCCAAAATATACAAAGAACTCATACGACTCCACTCAAGGAAGACAAAAAACCCAATTAAAAAATGGGCAATAGACATGAACAGGCACTTCTCGAAAAAAGACATAAAGAGGGCCCAGAATCATATGAAAAGATGCTCAACATCATTAGCCATCAGAGAGATGCAAATTAAAACCACAATGAGATACCACCTCACACCAGTCAGAATGGCCATCATCAACAAAGCAACAGATAACT
>PVJI01023631.1:0-23103 GCA_004026765.1 Micronycteris hirsuta
GGGGGTCGCTTCGGCGTCGGTAGACGGGCTGCACAGTGGAGCTAATTCTTGTTCCTTCCCAGCATCTCCCTCCTGAGGATGGATTAGACTTGTTGATAACCACCAAATAATTGTCTAAGGAAGGTGATACTGGTGAGTGTGCAGTGGAGAAAACTGGCAAACACCCACCCGAACCACATGATGAAGTTCAACATCACCAGTGATGCCTGAGCATAGCATTACCCCTTAATGTGATGTGATGAGAGTAGTGTTCTTCCCGAAATTCTATAGCACCAATCTAGTCAGGAGAAAAGTCAAAGACCTGTATTTGGGGACATTCAACAGGACACTTGACCAGCACACCTCAAGATTGTCAAGGTCTTGAAAATCAGTAAAGACTAAAGAACCATTACATGTCAGAGTACACATCATAAATGTGAGAAGCTGTATGTGAAGGGGTGGCCCGGTCTGAGTCCTGGAACAGTAAGAGGAAACTAAAGGAAAACTTATGAAATCCAAGTAAGTCTGGATTAGGGGTAGCAGTATTCAAGAAAAAGTACTGAAGTTGAAAGTAAAAGAAAACTTAATAAATAAAAGGGAAACACCACCAATAATTCTGATTAAAAACAAAGCAAAAAATGTATTAGTACTTACAGAGCAGGGTTGGCTTAAAATTGACTCTATCAGAAATTTCATTCTCGATATTTGAAAGTTTAAATTAAAAATTTCTTAAAAAGTACCAGATTTAAAATAGCAGAACTTAATTTTACCCTTCGTGACAGCATGGATGGAACTGGAAAGCATTATGCTATGTGAAATAAGCTAGACGGGGAAAGAGAAACAACATATGACCTCACCTATAAGTGGAACCTAATCAATAAAACAAATAAGCAAGCAAAATACAGCAAGAGAAATTGAAGTAAAGAACAAACGGACAGTTACCAGAGAGGAGAGGCGAGAGGAGTTATAGGGGAAGGGTCATCAAAAGCATGCAAAAAGGACACATGGACAAAGTCAAAGGGGGTAGGTTCAAGGGTGGATGGTGAGGATGGGTGGGGCAGACAGGCACGGTAGGGTAAAAATGGAGACAACTGTACTTGAACAACAATAAAATAAGTTAATGATAATAATAAAATATCATCACTTAATCAAGTATATTGCAAAGGCCATGTGATCAGTAATGAGATTTAAATACAAGGGAATAAAATACTACCATCAGTAAAGGGCAGAATATATGATTTCTATACAGAAAGTACAAACTTCTCAAATAAGCCAGTTTTAGAGCTGGTTGGTATTAGTACTAATATATACATAGTTTTGTGTGTGTGTATGTGTGATAGTAAAACAATGTTAGGAGGAAAATATAGTTAATAAAAACCTCAAAATATGTAAAAATATTTTACACATAAAATGCTTAATATTTTTATGAAAAAATGCAAAGCATTACTTAAGCAGTAAAATAAAACATGCAAAAATGTAAGCAAACTGATATGTGCCAAATTAATCTGCACATTGAGTATAACTCTACTCATAATCATAATCAATTTAGCATGACAACCTGTTAGCTACTTTCACAGTTTATCTGGAAGAGTGGCTGTGTAACGAAAACCATACATATGTTGAAAGATGGGAAATAAATTAAAGTGGTGGGGTGTTGCTGACAGACAGTAAATATTCTCTGCAGTGATATTCATTAAAGCAACACAGGGGAAAGGCAGTGCATGTGTATACACTGGAGGTATACAACTTGCATAATGGCGCTAGGGGTACTCTGGAGAGGCAAATGTTGCCTTAAATTCCTGGGCTCTGAGATTTGAAAAGAAGAGACTCATGTGGCCGACCAAGTTTTATTTAGCAGAGAAATCGCAAGAGGCCATGGGCACACAACTGGAGTGATGGTAGCATTTTCTCCAAAACTTCAGGGTTGGCTACTGGTCAGGACTGGTTCAGTGACATGTGTGGATGAAACAGGAAGGTCATCTGCGTCCAGTCAAGCGGCCGCTGTGGCTGTGGCACGTCAGGGTTCTCTAGGGAAACACAGACAACAGACCATGTAGCATGGAAACTGGTTAGCGATTTCCAAAGTTTAACGAGAAGAGCGAATCTGTAAGAAAAATCATGATTATGCTGAAATGTTTGAAATACTTAATGATGATGTTATTTTGCAAAAACTGAAATCAGTGCTTGCAGCGTAAAGATGGTACTACCTAATGTAACACAGGGCTTTATGAGTTTGGAATATTGGCTGTGCTGGACCCTGTGCAATGACTCAGTTCTCTCTATTTTTCTCCATTCACATTACCATGAAGTTTCTGTGGGCAGAGAAAAGGTTAGCATCGTGCCTTAGCCATTGTAGCTCAGCTCATTTGAGTGCTGTCCCGTATACCAAAAGGTTGGGGGTTTGATACTCACTCGGGGCAACCAAATCCATGTTTCTCTCTCACATTCACGTTTATCTCTCTTTCTCTTTTTCTCTCTCCCTCTTCCTCTCTCTATAAAATCAATAAACACATTTTAATTCTTTTAAAAGAAAAAGTTAGCATCATTTGGCTTGACTTCTTAAGTAATCGTATCATAAATAGAGAAAGAGCATGTAACTGATGTTCTAAAACTATCTCTAGGCTCTTCTCATTTTCTCAGGGCCACTAAAGAATTCCCCCATGACACTACCTGAGTTCCAGACTGATGTGTAATGTAGGCACTGGAATTTCCCGCCAGTCCCGGTTTATAATGACCCTCCAGGTAACCTCCTAGGAATACATAACTGAAATGAAGAGGAAAATTCAACTATTTTCATTAAAAACGTATAATTACCAGAAGATATTTGCATACCTCTATTTTATTGCAGAAACATCAACCCATAACAATAGTGAAAACATTTTAAAAGAAGTGCAGGTTTTCATCAGTTTGTTCAAACGGTAAGGAAAGGATGAGAGATGCCACAATGGTATTTAATACTGGAGTGTGTTTTATTAAAGACATCTAAAATTTGAGCAGTCAAAAACAGGTCTCCCTATTTCAATAGAATCAACCATCCTATAAGCAACCTAACAAATTTAATAAAATAAACACATCAAAAGTCAATTCTACTAATGTAGACTTATGAAGGAATTTATCAGAATATGGAAGATGTGTTTTCAGCATTGAAAATGCTCATAGCCAGCTAAAAATAAAACAAAAGTTACTACAGCAAACAGTTATGTAACATAGGGTTCCAAGTCTGTTTATGAGTAGCTGCCAAAGCAAGTGGTAAAAAATAATAAGTGCTTTAAAAATGCTGAAGGAGTTTGATTTATTAGAGGAAAATATATGATAGAAAGTTCAGGAATTTACTGTAGTGAAGATTTGTATAATAATGGACCATAGTAAAGTTCTGATTCCTATAACACCACATCCATGTGGGAAAAATAAAACTGGCCAAATCCTTACATTTCATCAAAAAATGGGATCTCAAATTATAACTTCACTTAGCTATATTTTAGTGCTTGTTTACCACTTTTAGAGAGAATTATTTTAGATAGTTTTATATATATTTTATATGATTATAGAATTACTAAACCAATGAAGAAATTATGATCCTTCTGGGTAATTCATCTCTGATTTGAACATGTTCCAGGTACCAACAATCTCTACTGTTTAACCAACTGTTCTAGAACAGACCATGGAATTTGCCTGGGGTGAGGATGACTGAGAATGATGACTTGGACTCAATTCTAGGTTACTTTTACTTTGATTTTCTTCCAAAGAAGCCAATAAACAGAGTGGTCAGTGTAATGAAAGGAGAAAAATAGGCGTGTGGTTACCATGGCATACTTTGCCTCTTACCCACCGCCCAGTGTTCCAGTGTGGAGGTGTCAGCAAGCACTGATCGGGGATGAGGTGCGGCTGAGCCAGAGTCGGGGCCCATGAGCTCACAGCCTTTCATGCCCCAGTACTCACGCCAGCACCCAGAAGGAACTTACGCTATCTTAGAAGGTAATGGTTTCACCATTTTGGAATCTGCATTCCCACCCCATCTCTGCAGGGCCTTAGAAGGCTCACTTTTACGCTCATTAGGCATAGTGGGGTCTATCATACCAATAATATCGCAAGTTCCTCTTTACTAGTATATGAAAAAATTGCTTCTTGAAACAAAGGGAAGACGCTTGTATAAGTGATAAGGAATATGACAAATAAAAAATTATGATATATTTTAAAGAATTATTTTGATAAAAAAGAAACTTTAGACTATTATCATAGGATATGTTGCACATTTTTTATTGTTTTCAAATTTTATTGGTAGTCTCCACAATATACTCGGAAAATTTAGTATAAAATAATTGTTATCACAAATACAATAATGGCACACTCATATCCTGATGTGATATATGAGCTTCTTCTGATGTGGTAGCATCTTTTACGTTTCCCTTTTGTCTCAGAATACACTGTGGCACATTATAAAATAGATTCCCTTTAGTTCATGACTTGTTCAGTTGCAAATTCATGTAAACTACAGGATCAGTTTGGCACCTGCTGTGATCATGAGTCTACTGCTGTTTCTCTAATCAGAAAACATTCCTATTAGATAAACCATCTGGCTTGAAAAGCATCCCTTTTGCATTCAAAATGGTTTTGTTAGACTGCAGCCAAAGTATATTTTTAAAGGAAAGATGCGTCAGCAACACCAGTCTGTTTGCTAATGGAATAGTCCTCTATTAAAATACCATTTATGGAATAAAAGCCATAGAATAAAAATATCATACAACATGAACATGTTCTAGTACATGTGAAAATGTGGGTTGGCTAAGGTCATCCACTGGGATCTGTTGAAATTTAGTCAGACATAGTCATCATCTGAACAGAGCCAAATAAATGGCACGTAATTCTGATTGCAATCATTTTCATTGAAGTGTCGTGAATATTGCTTTGTGACCATTGGTATTCCCTGTGGGTACTAGGGCACTACTTGGTTATTGACTTAATCATATTTATTCTTGTGTATGTGAGCAATTTTTATTTGTGCTCATATTTTTTCAGGCTATATACATTTTATATCACTTAGTCAAATAACAGGAAAATATAACTCTAGAAATAATTTATAGGAACCCAAAATATCTAGTTTTAATATTTTGAATGAATTTTTGTACCTACTAACAGGAAAAAATAAAATATTGAAGCACAAGTGTTTTAAAGTAAAGCTTCACACTCTCAAGGAAAAATGTGGAGGCTAGAAAATACTGCTCTTCAATCTTTTCAATTCATGCATTTATCAACATTTTATTGTATGCATATGCTTGGCAATATTTTCTTAGTTGTATCCTCCCAAAAATAGAGACCTGGTTCCTGCCTCCAAGGGGTTTGCATCTATTTGAAGAAGCAAGACTAGTAGATAAAATAACTGCCTATTCATGGAATAGTGCCTATGGGTTTTTGGGATTCAGTTGAAAATATCATAGAGGTAATAAAAAGGAAAAAACCGAATGGTGGAGGTAGATTTTAGAATTGTTTTGATGGTGCAGCTGGTGTTAGAAGGCAAGACACTTGGAAAGAAACAAATAGAAGAGTGGAAATGTAGGACACAGGTAAAATGAACTTTTATACAGGAAGTAATGGGGTTCGAATTTGGATATGTCACACTTAGGGTATTGAAAGCTATCCAGAATCCTTGCAATATGAGACAAATAATGTAATATTTTCCCATACAAATCAATACTGTCATTTTTTGCTTTTATTTTTTCAACTAGACTCTAAGGTCCTTATCAACAGGGCATATACAGGGTGGGACAAAAGTAGGTTTACAGTTGTGAGCATGCAAAACACACAGTTTATTCTTAAGTTATTATTCGTTAAGTATTTTACTACTTTTAATATGAATGATTGTAAATCTACTTTTGCCCAACCCTGTATTATATCTGGAGTATATAGTAATTTATGATGCCTTGAACATTGTGGCACTCACATGATGCTTTTTCAAAAAACAAACGTTTGGCCCGACTGGTGTAGCTCAGTGGATTGAGCTCAGGCTGGGAACCAGAGGGTCCCAGTTCGATTCCCAGTCTGGACACATGCCCGGGTTGCGGGCCAGGTCCCCATGAGGGCCATGTGAGAGGCAACCATACATTTCTCTTTCTCCCTCCCTTCTCCTCTCTCTGAAAATAAATAAAATCTTAAAACAAACAAACAAACATTTGAATGGGTGCATAATAGATGCTGGCCATGTTTTGTTTGTTTTTGTATGTATGTTTAAGAAGGGGAAGGGACTAGACAAAGAACATGTATGAATGACCCATGGACATGGACAATGGTGTGGGAATTGACTGTGGAAGCAGGAGGGGTGGGATGGATGGAGGAAGGCAAAGAGGGAAAAATTGGGACAACTGTAATAGAAAAACAATGAAAATGATTTCATAATAAATAAATAAATGAAAATATCTCTGTCAATTTATGCTAAAAATACAAAATCCTTTTTATTGGCAATGTCTGAATTGATTATCAAGTAACTTACTTGAATTAATGTAAAGATAGAATTGTTGCTCAAGTAAAAAAAAAATTATAAGGACCAAATTGGAGAATCTTGGAAAATCCTGAAAACTGGCTCGAATTGCCTCTTTCAACCTAACTTGTTACCATTTTCTTTTTTCTTTTTTCTGGCTTTAAATTCCCACCATTTAAATCACTCTTTTGGAAAATACAACAGATGTGCAATCATTGTTTCTGGGAGACTACTAAGAATACTCTTTATTTTTAGAACTGTTATGTATTATCTGGATCAGGTGTTGGAATACTTTGTCATCACACTATTAACAAGGACATTTTCATCAGATTTGTTAACAACTCTAAAATCAGAAAAGAGACTTTTGTTCTGAAATAAAATGATAAAGTGCAGTTAAATTTCAGGAGCAAGAAAAAAAAATGCATTATCAATTGCTCAGACTCGGGAAGGTGCACCGTAAGAAATTAAGCATATGGAAAAGCAAACTGTGTCAAAACAGGTCTAACTATGTATCCAGTGCGTATATGTGCATGCACACTGGTATGTGCTATATAAAAATACTGTTACCTATAAATGAGCTATAAAATAAAAAAATATTATGTAAAATGATAAATAATAAAATTTTAGTAAGAAGTAATTATTTTCAATAATTGATGCTTATATTCAATCTTAGTATAAGCATCTTCCATTTTCTATTAAGGTGTACCTTAAGATTGGGTACTCAGCCCTGGCTGGTGTAGCTCAGTGGATTGAATGCTGTCCTGTGATGCAAAGGGTTGCTGGTTCGATTCCCAGTCAGGGAACATGCCTGGGTTGTGGGACCACCTCCCCAGTAGGGGGCATGCAAGAAGCAACCACACATTGATGTTTCTCTCCCTCTCTCCTTCCCTTCTCCTCTCTCTAAAAAATAAATAAAATCTTTTTTAAAAGTGGGTACTCAATAAATTTACTTAGCAAAAAAAAAAAAAAACATGTTTCTGATAAACCTACAAGTTAACAAAACTGATATAGGACATTTATCAATTATTTACATATGTCAGGTACTATGCTGAGTGTTTATGCATTCATATCTCATGATTTATTTCTTACTATAATCTTATGGTATTTTTTTCCAATAAGGAAATTGTCATAGAGAGATTTAGAAGCCTCTGCAATGCCACAGAACCGGGCCTATGAATGTAATCGCTCAGCATCCCCGTGCATAACGATGCCAGTCTTGAAACAAAGGAGAAAGTGGGTGACTCCTAGTGTTGGTTTTATCATTCTGGTTGATATTTTCTAGATCTAGTGAACTTTTAAATAAAGATACTGTTCAGTAAATTATTGTCATTAAAGTTGATGAGGTGAAAAACTAATGTGTTACACTGGAAGGATGAGAATCCAATTTGGGGCAACACTTCTTGAAGTGATCTGTAAACCAGATGTGTGGACCTGGTTCCATGCATCTGAATCTGTGGCATTCAGGTTTCAAGGGCTTGTTGACCCCTCACGAGAATACACTTTTGGATTCTTTTGATCTTGCCAAAAAGAAATAAACCAAACATGAAAACATTAATGAATGAGCAAGTGAATGATGATATATTTTAACCACCATTATGTATTTATGGTTTTTAATCATTGGGGATTTCCATGCAATCACTAGCAGAATAGTTTAGCAGTTAAGATCACGGTGTCTAGTATTTGTGCCCAATTTTGAAGCCCAGATGTGTTACTTTCTAGCTGCATGACTTAGGACAAGTCACTTATCCTCTTTGTGCCTTAGTTTTGTATTAGGGTAGGTTTGAGGCTTAAATGAGCTGAGTAGTTAACACTTAGAACAGTGCCTGGCACAGAGTGAGCACTAAATATTGTTAGTCACTGTTATTAGGGATTTTATGTAGACACTGTTAAATGAGGTAGATGAATATACTAGTTACTGAAATTCTGTTAAGCTCTTTCTCTCCTCATCCCATGCTACCAACCTTCTTATCCACCTCCCAGTTTAGAATCATAAATTCCAACAGGAGATCTTACTTATAAGACTCTCTCATAAATCTTAATGATGTGGAGGCAGAAAAAGTTTAGAAGCATTGATTTAAGTAGGGGGTGGATCACATGATCTTAACTGTTAATAATATATTTCTTCACTCAGGTTTTTGACTTGCCATATGAAGCAAGCTTTAAATCTTGTTATGGAGTGTAATCCTCAACAGTGATTATATATACACTCCAAGAACCCTCTATATGAATCTCCAAGGGAGAAGCTGCTTACACAGCAAATTTCCAGGAATAAAATGTACCTCCCTTGAGAAACTGGAATACAATATTCTCATTTCACTGACAAGAGCTTCACGCAACTGATTGTCTCCTTGCCTTTAATGATATGCAAAAATAGTAGGTATGCATGTTGTTAAATATAATATGTAAAAGATGTAAGTTACCAAAAGATTTGCAGCATGCAATCTTCTGTAACAAAAGTTAGCCCCCATGAGATGGCAGTTACAGTATTACTTTGGGGTCACATTCTTTTACTTATGTTATCCACAGTGTGGTGATTGCTCGGGACAGGGGGTTGGTTGGAGGTGGAGCGGGGCATGGGGGCATAAATGGTGATGGACAGAAACCTGACAGGTGTACCAATGATGTGCTGTAGAACTGTGTACCTGAAACCTGTATAATTTTAGTAACCAGTATCACCTCATAAATTAAAAAAAAAGGAAAAATAGATTTCCATAAGAGGAAAAACATGTATTCATGTGGTTATTTATTATAGCTATTTCTAGAGAAAACAAATAATTAAAACACTTAAATACTCATTTTATGCTGTAATTAAAAGTGACATTTTGAAGGCAGCTATTGTAAATAATAATGTATGTACCAATATACTAATATGTACTAAATATAATAAGTTATAAGGTTTAAAATTTACACACGAGTGTGATTCTTATGCTATGACTGTAGTGAGAAAACATAGATATTCAAAAAATCTATGCAAAAACTGCTGTCCCTGAAGTTAACTAAATTGTTTAGGGAGAGTAGTACTTTCCACTTTAAGCTCTTTTGAACTTTTTTTGTCCAAATGTGTGTGTTTATTAGTATTAACTCTCTTAACCCCAGTGAAATCGAAAAAGAGATCTCATTTCACTAAAAACAGTATAAGGTTTTGGAATATTGGGTAGTACTGCTTTAGAACCAAAGCAATCAATACACTTAAAGGGAATAAGAGGCCCTTTCTCCAGTTCTGCATGGCGGACAGTGTGCATAGGCACATTGAGTCTGGAGAGAAGGGTGGCTCCAAGGTTTGTCGGTGTCCCACAGCAAACAGCAGTGGTGCCAGATAGCGCCTGATGGGCTCATGCTGAAACACTAGCAGAGCAGCTACAGGCAGGCAGTGAAAATCTTCCCAGTAGATACTATAGAAAACAATTCCCACAGAAGAATGATAAGAAAGTAAATTCACCTTGATGCTCTCAATATGTTTATGAAAATACGCAAACTCCTTCTGCAACTCTACCCCAGTTAACCCTTGAAACTTGGCAAGCCTTGGCAGAAAAATGGAGGTTTTGAAAAAGCAAGTTAGGATGTAATATTAGAATGTAGTTTGTGTTATTAAGCTACTGTGGTCAGGAGCTACAGGATCATGGTAGGGTAGATAAAGTAAAAAAATATATACATGTTTTTACTTTCTAATAACAAAAAGTGTGTATAAAACTTACCTAGGAGCTCATGCTTGAGGTCAGGTCCTCAGATATTGATGGATTTTAATACAATTAATAAAATAAATGACCCCGATAAGCAAAAGAAACCCCCAGTAAACTTCAGAATATTCTTGCTTCTAACCAAAATGCTGAGGATTGAGTTCCAAACAAGTGTTTCTGAATAACTCTCCTCCACCCAGCAAGGACAGGCTAGCAGTGGGAATGACAGGTAACAGGTGGCATTTGAATAGTTCACCGGTTCCCAGACTCTTGCCTGCTTATTCGGCTATTTTACTTTTGTCCTTATTGTTCTATCACCCAGCACTCTGGGCCTTGGTCATACTATTGTTCTGAGTCCTGTTCAAAGTCATTTAGCCCAGACAGCTGCAGGGACTGCAACTCTGGCTGGAGGCCCTGGAACCCTTCCTCCCAGCCTGCTGCTCACCTGAGGCCACACAGCTGGAGGTGTCTTTCCCAAGCAGCCCATCACCACAGGAAGTAGAATATCCCTCCAGTGCCTTCACCATCCTTTCACATCTCAATTCTGCCTAATGTTAGGGCTTCAAATGACCAGCACCCTGGGAGGATTATTATTAGTTTGGAAAATCAAACAGTAAGCAACTGGAAATTTATTTTCCGTCATGTATTATATTAAGGTTGAAGTGCAATGGAAAAAAAAAATAGATGGAGTGATGATTTCAACCTGTAGTTAATTTTGTTTCCCTAAATTTCTTTAGCATGTATTACCTTTACATTCTTGAAATTAAAGGAAAGGAATTATTTTTATTTTTTATTGCTTTTTAAAAAGATTTTATTTATTTATTTTAGAGAAGGGGAACGGAGGGAGGCAGAGAGAGAGAGAGAAACAGCAATGTATGGGTGCCTCTCACATGGTCCTCACTAGGGACCCGGCCCGCAACCCAGGCATGTGCCCTGATGGGGAATCGAACCGGGACCCTCTGGTTCTCAGCCCGTGCTCAATCCACTGAGCTACACCAGCCAGGGCTATTCTTTATTGTTTTATATTTGCTTCATATGTATTTGTGACTCTATTTTAAGTGTCAGTTTTCTGTGAAAATCTGAAAACCTTTTGAAGTAACGATTAAAATTTTTAATCAAAGCTTGTTGTATTGAAAAACTGCTTTGTGCAGGAAGCAGAAGAGAAAAACAATTCTTATTGGTAAATTCTGTCCTAATCAATATTCTATTAAATAGTCTCCATTCATCATAGGTACTACACTAACTGTGGACTTGTATTCTGACTTGAAACACGTATCTACCTGCCCTGGGTTAACATTGCCCCCCCAAATTCATGTCTACATGGAAACTCAGAATGTAATCTTCACTAAAATCTCTGTAAGGCTTTGGAATATTGGGTAGTACTGCTTTAGAACCAATGCTAGCAATACACTTAAAGGGAATAAGAGGTCTTGTCTCCACTTTTGAATGGTGGAAGGTGAGCAAAGGGAAGGACAGTGAGGTGGAAATAAGAAAACCATGTGAAGACAGAGGCAGAGACGGGAACAGTGTATCTAGAAACCAAGTAATACAAGGGTTGTCCAGTAGCCACATAAGCTAGGAGAAAGGCATGAGACATTTTTTTTTCTCCCTCAGAGCTTCCAGGAGAACTCAACCTTGCCAGCACCTCGAATTTATAATTGTAACATCCAAAATGATGAGAGAATAATTTATATTGTCTTAAGCAACTCAGTCTGTGGCACTTTGTTACAGCAACCTTAGGAAATTATTATACACTTTTAAAAATATACAATAGAACACATTTTATATTCTATTTAATTTTATTTTCTAATAAAATATATTACATTTTGTTATATTTTTATTCCATTTAAGTTTTGCCTCTGCTGAGTAACATTATTGAAGGCAACGAACATTTATTGAATATTTTATAACTTCTAGAAATTATGCATTAATAATTCTCACAACTATAGTGCATAGACTTTATCACCCCAAGTTTACAGATTAGGATCCTAATCTATATGAGGGGAAGGGTGTCTTATAATATTAAATAGGTAAGTCAGTACGCAAAATTCACTTCTGTTTAACTCCAGTGTTTATAGTCTACTTGTTAATTTTTAAGAAAAGGAAAACGAATTATTCTAACATATAACAAGATTTTAAATTACACTGAGCAAAGAAAAGAACTCTCACCCTTTATCGGTGTGAAACCTGTGTATTTAATGTTTTTCTCCCACACTGAAAATGTTGCGCCGTGTGTCATCAATCAGAATGAGCTTACACATTCATTTAGAAGCACATGCACTTCCAAGTGTCAATTCCTTTTTCCGCGAGACTTCTCTCTGATATCACAAAGCTTTTATGTTAAAGCGATTCTAATGACAAGACCATTACTTCAGGTATTGATCAAAACTGCAAACAGAAGAGCAACAGGGAGGTTCTCCTAAAGATGATCTTACAAAGTGGAAACTGTTGAACAAATGCATTATTCTCTTACGTAAGCAGAGTTTTCCTTTTACTCTATATTAGTTCTTGTCGGTGATCCTTAATGATAGTTTTATTTATAGCACAGTAATTACTATCTTTTAAAAGGATCGTCTGTTACAATGAAGGAGTCAACAATAGTGTTGAAACACTTCATTAACAGTATAACGGGAGTGTTTGGGTGGAGAAGAGAGACTTGCGTGGCTCATCTCAAGCTGAAGCTGCATCCAACACTGGAATTCATATGTATTGGATATGTCAGGGAGATTCATGTGGCAGAGGGCTGGAGAGACATTTGAGAGAGTAGTATTTTAAGGGGTGATTAGAGAACAGCCCTCCTCTAATAACAAAACTTTTGATCTAAAAAAGGAGATGTATTAGTTTCTAAGGCTGCAATTACAAGGTAACAGAGGCTGGGTGGCTTAAAGACCACAAATTTATTTCCTCACAAATCTACATGCTGGAAATTTGAGATTAAGGGGCTAGCAAAGTTAATTTCGTCTAAAGCCTTTCTTGTTGGCTTGTAGATGACCATTTTCTCTTTGTATCTTGCATAGTCCTTCTTCTCTGTACTTGTCTGTGTCCACATTTCCTTTTCCTGTAAGGACACCTATAATATTGAGATAAAGCCCACCCTAGTGACCTCATTTTAACTTAAATAATCTCTTTAAAGAGTCTACCTCCAAATACAATCACCTCTGAGGTATTGGAAGTAGGTCTTCAACATATGGACTTTGAGGAGATAAAATTCACCTCATAATAGAAGGGATGATTTTCAGTACAATGTTACTTTTGTCAAAAAATTAGTCCTTGACCCAAATGATCATAGATTTATGTCTACTTTCTCCAGAAGTTTTGAAAAATATAGACGATGAGACACTATAATAATCCTATAATAAAACATAATAGCTAAAGTGAGAAAAACATTCTTCACTTCTGCATTGAATATAGAGTCCACGTATAATCCACTGGATTCAGTGTTGAAGATGCTGAAGGAACAAAAGAATTCCACTGACAGTAGCAAAAATTTACCGCATTTTTCGGACCATAATACGCACCTAGGTTTTAGAGGAAGAAAATAGGAAAAAAAAATTGAAGCAAAAAATGTGGTAAAATATTTAATAACAGAAATAAAATTCAGACTATAATTTACCTATATTTGAACTATAAGATGCAACCCCATTTTCCTCCCAAATTTGGGGAAAAAGTTTATCTTAAGTCTGAAAAATATGGTAGCTCCCAACTGTTTTCACCATACCTTTTCCTAAACCCAGTTAATCACAGATTATTCTGTTGTCTCTGCAGCTTGTCCCATGATTAACACATTTTCATTTTCTTCAAACCTTTCAAGAATTTGAACAGTGGAAATTTTGTTTTATTTTTAATTTTTATTTACTTGCTTTAGACAGAGGGAAGGAAAGGGAGGAAGGAGGAGAGAAACATCAATAGGCAGTTGGCTCTAACGTGCCCCCTACTGGGGACCTGACTTGGCCAACAACTCAGGTATGTGCTGGGACTGGAAACTGAATCAGTGACCCTTTGGTTTGCAGGCTTGCACTCAATCCACTGAGCCACACCAGCCAGGGCTGAACAGTGGAAATTTTCTAAAAAAACATGCTGGACTTTTCCTGGCCATCCTCAATTTTTCTTACAAAGTTTTTAAACTTCTTGCTCTTCATAAAACAGTTATGTGCGTTTCATGTTTCCATATTTTAGTAAACATGAGCTATTGACTTTTTTATTCTACCAGAGCCTCATTTGCTTTCTGAGATATCCATCTCGACAGGGATTGAAGTTCCTCGCCGAGGAAGGGGAAGCAATGATGCTGACCAAAGATGACAGTTGCAGCAGCAACAGCAGAGACTGGGAAAGTGATGGCAACGCAGGATAGACACAGTTTAGCCGCGGGTGACAGAGTGTTAGTCAAAGTGAGTTCTTATAATTTTTAAACAGTGGTCTTGACAACAGACATTCTCTCCTATCTCTTCCAAAAGTATATTTCTCTTCCAAAAGTAGACATTTCTATGGGAAGTTGAATCTGGAGATAAAAACAAGGAAAGAATCTACGTGGTTAACAGGACTTACCCAAGAGTATATATAAAGAAGCCCTTTGGGATTTACCTATGTTTTAGGACACTTTAACAGGGGCAGAAGTTTCAATGACTGTAAAAGGAGGAGACAAACGAGATAAATGAGTTGTTATTGCTAATGTGACCCAGGCCCACAACTTTGCAAAAGACGCTTCATAACTCAGAGCAGTGTCCTAAGGGGAATATGTTCTATAGGATTCTACATTCATACTTTATTTTACAGAAATGGTACTATCTGGAACAGAGAAATTGCTCATGGCCATAAAATATGACCCAATGTCAAGTCCTAACTTAGGTTGTCCTTTAGAAACACCTTAGATGTTCATATTAATGTATTTTCACATTTATAATTATATTGCATTTTTTATCCTCACAAACCCTATTAGGTAAACATGACATTGTTCATGTCTAATAGAGAAGTCTATTTCTACTAAAACATATTTTAACAGCACAATTTTTAGTACAAAGCATGTGCTCAACAAATATTTGACGGCCATGATAAAATAGATGTTTTAGATCTTCACGAATATGATGTTTGTCCATGGTCAGCCACACCAGCAAGAATAGATCATTGCCTGTGTTTTTCAATTTCATGATGATAACAAAAATCCCTGGGGTCTGATAGCCAAGTAAAAATAATACTTAATATAGTACTACACTTAATTGCAAATGAGTAATATTTTTCCTCATGAGACTGATAAGGGGGCAGAATTAGAAATTCACTTCCACATTTGAAGAGATGAACTTTGTTCATTTATTCAATAAATATGTACTGAGCATTTCTATGTGCCAAGTTAACTTATGAGACATTTAATGATGAGACAAGTTTATGTTGTTCAAATAAGTCATGATTTGGAAATTACAGAATTCCAATTCACAGTGGCTTTAAAAAAAAGAATTTAGTGATTGAACAAGACCTTGTTTACTGGCAGGTTATCTACATGGGATCTTCCAGACCTCCAGGTTTACATTCTACCAGTTCATAATTTTAGGGGAAAGAACTCTTTCTATAGTTCTAATAAAAGTTCCAGGTAATATTATTGTTGGTCATAATTGATTCATTTATTCATTCATGAATAAATCACAGAAATCCAGGCATCTGTCTCATCGGACAACATAAACTTCTAATAGCAAAAAGAAAATTATATTTTGTTACCAAATAATTGGGATTTCATGTTGGACTGAAAAAGCAAAAATAAAAACAAACAAAAAAACAACAGAAGTGCATCCCAGCTCTTGATGCATACTGCAATTCAATGACTTTTCACCTTGAATTTTACTGACTTTGGAACCAAAACTAAATTGAGTGTTAGATTCCCAAATCCTAGGCCAGAATTATTTAATTGCATTTCCTGTCAGTTTTTATTATGGAGAGTAAATAAGATCATGAGCTAATTGTGCTTTGAAAAAGTAATGATGTGCTGAATAAATGGCTATTATACATGCTCCTTAGGCAATAATCTTAAAAGTTCCAGATGTCCTGCTTCTATTTGTACAATTAAAATTATTCAATCTTGCCTTGGCTGGGCAGCTCAGTCGGTTATTGTGTCATCCCCAAACACCAAGGTCGCAGGTCCCATCTCCAGTCAGGGCACACACAGGAAGCAACCACTGAATGAATAATAAATAAGTAGAATAACAAACCAATGTCTTTCTCTCTCTCTCCTTTCCTCTCTCCTTCTAAAGATCAATAAAAAATAATAAAATAAAAATATTCAATCTTAGTGAATGTATTAAAGTTACTTGGAAAGTATGCTATAGTTAAAATTTTTATGCAATATATTTGATAATGACCACTTCCAGATGATAATAATCTTCTGTGCTAATATTCCTGTGCAATGAAAATTTCTCTCTAAAATAAAAATTGCAAAGTGTTGGGCAATGTTTTCATTTGAATAGGTCTCCAGGTTTTCCCATAAGGCTCTTCACAGTGGTTTAACTAGTCTGCTCACTCAGCTCTCTCTAGTCTATGAGTACTATTGAACTTCAGGATCAACTCACTGGCCTGGTAACTATCTCCCAAGTCCTCAGCCCTATTTCTCTTCTAGAGGAAATTATTTCTTCCTTATTGCTTCCCCCAGAAGAACCACACATATTCCTATCTCTTCCAAAAGTATATTTCTTATTATTATCTGCCAAGAGGCATTTAGGGCCTACTAAACTCAGATTTGGACACATCAAAAATCCTAAAATCAGTTCATTTTTCCTTAAGTAAAAGAAAAGCTTAATATTTAAAATTTTTATAGAAGTAGGGAAAAATGTGTTTCCCATCCTTTTAACATAGCAAAGAAAAATATAGTTAATTTATTTGATAAAACAATTTGAACCTTTCAGGCACAATGACTTGAATTATTATTTTTAGAAAATATAAGTCATTTTTCATTATAAATTAAATTTTTAAGAAACATGATGGCACCCTGGCTGGTGTGAATCAGTGGTTTGAGAGTCATCCTGCAAAGCAAACGGTCTCCAGTGACATTCCTGATCAGGACACACGCCTGGGTTGCAGATCAGGTCCCCAGTTGGGAGTATAAGTAAGGAAACCGACTGATGTTTCTATCAAACATCAGTGTTTCTCTCCCTGCCTTTCTTCCTCCTTTTCCCTCTCTCTAAAAATAAATAAATAAAATCTTAAAAAAAATGAAACAAAAATGATGGAAGTTTAACTTTTTTTAAACATGACTATGTCCCTTATAAAATATTTATATGATCAAAGTCATTAATTTAAAGGGAGCACTTACTTGAAAGAGTAGTTTGCTATAACTAAACTTTGGCAAACAACAACTTTGATGAAGTAAGTATTGAAGTTCTAATTAAATAAAAAAGAAAGTGACCTTAAAAATTATCAGGTCCCTTCAAAAAATTTATAGTTTAGGAAATCTTCTGAGTCATGACTTATCCATGTATATAACAGTATACGTACTGATCAAGTTTGTGTCATGTATGTACTGACTATGTTAAGTGTTTTATTTGCTTGTTGAATTTTTCCTATAAAATAACTATTCAAGATGGTTTCACTTCTTAAATAGCATATATTGCATATTATTAAAAATTTCAGTTTTCTGGAAATTGTTTCTTCCATTATTTTCCATGAAATAATTCAACAGTGACAACATATGGGGAAACACACAAAAATTTTTATATTAAGAAAATACAGGAGGAACTCGCACTCAAAACCTAAGATGGATGGAATAATTGGCAACTGCAGTGCTTATTCATCAACAAAGTCATACAAATGGAACTAAATAAAACATATCACTAACAAATAGTGCAGCCCTACATCTCAGGAGGCTCATCCAAAAGTACTCTTTGAAGGTAAAGCAAAATATTTAAAGTAAGGAGAAAAACTAAATGTCTTCAGTGCAACAATGACTGCAAGAGGGAATTGGGTAGTAGAGGAGAAGACTAAATGAGATATTATCTACATAACTGTAGTCATAGGAAACAGTTTTCTCTGTGAGGATGAAAGGAAAAAAATAAACCCTGCATGGAAGGGTTAGGGGGAAAAACTACACTGTTGCCTGTTTCCATTTGACAAAAGAGTAAATGCTCGAAAAATACAAATTCAAAATCCTGAATCAGAAGGAAGTTTTCTCTTAGCCTAAAACACATCTTATATCATCTGAAATATGGAATTCTTATAATAAAGGAGCCCAGAAAAATAAGTGGGCAGAGGGGATAAGAATTAAACATAAAAATGGGATATAACAGTATTTGCTATAACATTTATTAGACAGGCAAAGCATTTTATGTCTAAACATTTCTGCTTGAATTGAGATAGTTGAATAAAAATTATTCCCATCCAGTAACAGGGAACCTATCTTCTGAACACTCTCTTTACCTAAGTGGACCCCTTAGGAAAAAAAAATCAAAGATGTACTTGAAGATTCTGGAGCAATAACATGACAGTAAAGATAAACTAGGTCATTCTTCTCGGGGAGAGGAAGGAGTTCCAGGGAGGTACTAGGATCCTATTAGGATTCTCTTTTCTCCAAAAGGTATATGTTGATTCTGGAATCGTAAAAAAAAAAAAAAAAAAAAAAAAATCTAGTGAGCCATATTGTTTTTGTGGAAGGAAAGCAGATGCGTGAGAGGAGCACATGGGAGAGCCTCTCCACATACCTCAATTTTTGTACTTTCCAAATTTTTACTTATGTGAATGTATTCCTTCTTCAAAACTGGGGTTTTTATAATGATTCTTTTAAATAAAATTGAAATAAAATGATTTATAAGAGCCCTTTGATAATATAAAATATTCCAGATTTTCTGCTACAATAGTGACACAAAGATGAACAAAGCCACCACCAAAGTCATCTTGTTGCCTTCAAAATTTGTCTTCAAAGTTGTTATCAACATTTTTCACGTTGTCAGTTCCATTTAAAATATTCTGTCATTTCTTATTTTATTAACATATGAATCAGAAATCCTTAGTTTACATCTACAACTTATAGATTTATGTTGGATGAGGGCTTCTTGATTTCTTTTAATTTTTCATTCTCAGAAGAAAGTGATATTGTTGTGATTTTGTAATGTGATATAGGGCATAACTTTTCTCCAAGTTTTTATTTCAATGTTTTTTAGAAAAAAATTACTTGGAAGTATCATTCAAATAATATTTTTGACAAAACTTTCTCTTGATATCTGTAATAATACATATGTTCAAGTATGTATTTTGGTCTCAAAGCTGATTCAGTAAGGTAATATAGAAAAGGGGATTGAAAAAATGAACTCCTAGGTTAACTTCAGCATGAAATAAATAATTATTTAATAATAAAATATTGCTAATTTCTTTTTAAAACTTGTGTACTGACACTTTCTTATTGTTTAACAGGGTTGATCTCTTCAACAGTTATCGGTTCAGTTTGTGTTTGATAGCATATCATATTTTGTAGACACGAAGCAGCTAAAGCCTTTTCCTCCTAGAAAGACCTTTATGGGTTAGTGGGAACCGTGGACACTTCAGATGATTACTGTTTAGTGTGAGTGTCTGATGACCGTGTGTACTGATGCTGTGTGAATGCTACGTGACTGTGGAAGGCTGAGGAGGAGGATTAGTTATTTACATGATGCTGGAATGATATGAATGGTTTCCAAGGAGAAACAATACTTGTTACTACATTTGAAAGCTGATTACAATTTTTCCACTTTCTTCATCGAAAAAGATTCTCCCTTTCTTAATGATTCTTTTAATTGCTGTGAAAATGTGTGTTTCTCATTACACATGTTACACTTGCAGTCATAGCTGGTAGTGTGATAAAAGTGAGCATTTGTCTCATGTTATTCTCTCTTTCGTATTAATTTTCTTTCTAGTCTCTTCCAATACCCTTAAATTATCCTAAATTATCTTTATTTTGTTTCAAAATATTATCTTTTTATAGACATCGTCTACTGTTTCAACAACTCAGAAACACAGATCATTCTTCTTATATAAATATCATAAGAACTTTTGCTAAGCCACAGTGATTTTTTTTCTTCTCTCTTTTATGGAAAATTTTTTGAACAGACACAAAAATAGTAAAAATAGTATAATGACCTCTGATAAACATATTATCATGTTTATGATTTCATAGTATGATTAACATCTGGCTGACTCTGCCCCAGACTTACCCCATTCATACCTGATCTAATTCCTATCATTCTATATTACTCAAAGAAAATCTTGGGTTCAATATAATTTAATTGAAAAATATTATAGTATGAATTTTTATTTTTATTTTTAAGATTTTTAAAATTTTATTTTTAGACTGAGGGGAAGGGAGGGCAAAAGAGAAGGAGAGAAACACCAATGTGCGGTTGCCTCTCTCACACCCCCTGTGAGGGACCTGGCCCATAACCCAGGTGTGTGACCTGACCAGGAATTGATCCAGAGATCCTTTGGTTTTGCAGGCCAGCATTCAATTCACTGAGCCACGCTAGCCAGGGCTATAGTCTGCATTTTTAAAGATAATTTTCATTTATTAAAACATTGTTATGTCTAAATATTGAATATTTTAATAAAACATTAAGTTTGGAATATAAAATATTTCATCAATGTTCAAATTTTCATTTGTCTCATAATTTTTACTTTGAATAAGTTACCATATTGCTATGTTTGTTATCAATCAAGGGCTGTAAATAGACCACATATTAATAAATATAAGCATGTATAAGTAAGTGATTGTATTTAGTATAAATAAATACTAAGGTACATAAATTAAAAGAACTATTCATAAGATATTTTCTCAGTTGCTAAGATATGTAAAATCTATTTCCACAATAAAAGATATTTAGTTTACTTGTTTTGTGTGTTGTTGTTTTTTTCCTAGTATCATCTGAGTTCAGAACTTTTGTGAAGACCTAACATTCTAGCAGACTGCTCTGCAGTGAACAAAGCATAATATATTTATATTTTAATTACATTTAAGTAGAAATTCAAATTTGAATTAATAATATAAGGCACTGAAAAATTCATGTCTTTCAATTTCACTTTTTAAAAACAAGTACAAATCTTAGAACTCAAGTATTTCGTATTTAAAGTTTGTTTATATGCTCATAAGCCAGTTACAGAATCATTATTTTGCTGAGATATAGTAACTTTTCACGTGTATGTGTTCCAGACACTTTTTGTGTGTCATTCTAAATATTGGTATTTGTTTGCTGTGCAGTACACTGTGAGCACCCTATAACCATGAAAGGAAACAGTGGACTTTATATAAAATAAGGAAAAGTATTCCTTGTATTTTCACATTAGATGAGCAGTTCTTATACATTCTTTCCAATAGCGTTCAGTAGAAACAAAACTTCTAGACAGCGAATTTGTTTCATATTAATTCATTATCCTCACTTAAGTAGTTGGCAATGTTGAATACTTTGTCCATTTACATTTAATGTAAAAATTAGTTTAGTTGGCTTGAAATGCACCATGTTCCAATAATTTCTGTGTCCCGTTTCTTGTTGTTTTATGTTTTTTTCTTTTCTGCTTTCTTTTAATTACAGTTTGTTTGTTTGTTTGTTTCTCACATCTGACTTTAACTCTTTCATTGGTTTTTAGCTCTACATGATTTTATATTTAGGGGAGAAATTAAAATATCCATTCTTAAATTATCAATGCCTGCATTAATATTGCACTGCATTACATATTAATATAAGAAAACTAATATAATTTATTTACTTCTATTACTTACGCTATAGTCATGCATAGAGTTTACTTTTTCATATTTATAAACTCCAAAAATGCAATATTCTTATTGTTGTTTCATGCCAATTCAGTTTTTATTAAATAAATTAAGAAACCAGGTAAATTTTTATATCTTTTTAAATATTCACCATTTATAGCATTCAATTGTGTTTTCTATACTTTAAGTTCACATATATAGAATTTTTGTTGAACATGAAGTATAGTCTTTAACACCACTTGCATTTATCTTTCTGTACATGTCTTATTTCACTTTGCATAATATCTTCCAGGTTCACCTCCAGTAATTCCTTCTTTTTATGGCTGAATAATATTTCATTGAATAGAAACACCACATTTTATTTGCCTATTCATCCTGGATATTATGAATAAAGCCACAATGAATGTGGGAGTGCCAATATCTTTTTGAGGTACATCATTTTATTTGCATATATCCCCAAAAGTAAGATTGCTCAATCATATAGTAGTTCTGTTGTTAATTTTGAGAAGCCTTCCTACTGTTTTGTTTACAATTTACTTTCATATCAACAATAGTTCTCTATACACTTCCCTACATTTTTTATCTCTTTTGTTTTTTATAATAGCCCTCCTAACAAATGTGGTGATATCTCATTTTGGTTTTAATTTACATTTCCATGATGATTAGTGTTGTTGATTAATAATAGTATTGGTTCCAGTGGTTCTATTGGTTCCAGTGGTTCTATTGGTTCCAATAGATTGGTACACCACAAGTTGGCATCTGTCATTCCAAGCAAATTATCATTTCTTTTTCTTCTTTTACCAGTTTTGGGGGCAACAGATTGTCCTGTGACCTTAATGCTCTGACAAATCTAAAAAGAGTTTTCTTTAGTTCCTTCAGCTTTTTTCTTGTTGTGAAGACAGTAACAATAACAACTTCCAAGTTCTTTACACATCAAAGCTAGCATTGAAAGTCCTCACCATTGTTTCGAAAGGGTATCTTTGGTGGGTATAAAATTCTGTGCTGGGAATCTTTTTCTCTATTCTTTTAATGATATTATGCATTATTGTATAGTTTTCAAAAAATTTATTGTAAAATAAGTGTTAGTCTTTATTTGTAGGTAATGTGTCATCATTCTGTTTTTAAGATTTTGCCTCTGGAAAATCCATGGTCTGGGGACAATTTGCTTGCCCAGGAACCTAACAGTAGGCATTTCTATACATTCCATAACTTTGGAACCTATATCACTAGGACACTTAACTGTAGTTAGGGAATACAGGAGGTTCAGTGTG
>PVJI01023632.1:0-23220 GCA_004026765.1 Micronycteris hirsuta
AAACATTTCTCCAAAGAAGATATGTGAATAACCAATAAGCCCATGAAAATTTCTCAGTGTCATTAGTCATAGAGGCAAGCAAATTAAAATCCCAAGGACATGCCGCTTGACACCTGCTGGAGTGTCTCCAATCAAAACAGCAGCCAATACCAAGTGTGGGTGAGTATATGTGAAGTGGTTTAGCAATTACGAAGAACAGTTTGCAATTATTTAAAAAGTTAAAGAGTATGTTACTCAGGATTTAGAAAATCCTCTCCTGAGGATCTAAGGGGGAAAAAGCATATGTCCCCACAAAGACATGTGCATAAATGTTCACAGCATGATTACTCATTATAGCCGGACACTGGAAACAATTCAAATGTCCAACAACTTGTGAAAACAAAATGGTGTATCTCCACATAACGGAACAGTATTCGGCCATACAGAGGAACAAGCTACTGACACACACGACAACATGATGACCCTCAAACACTTCACGCTAAGTAAAAGAAGCCACAGGCAAAAAATTACATATTGTAAGATTACATTTTTGTTAGCTGCCTAAAAGGTCAAATTTTCAAGACAGAAAGGAGATCAGTGGTTTACTTAGGACTGGATGTAGGAGTGGGATTCACTGCAACTCAGGGAATGTTTTGGGATGATAAAATTGCTCTAAAATTCTATCGTAATGTAGGCAGGAAACTATAATTGCTAAAAATCACACAATTGCTCATTTTCAATAGACAATGTTCATGGTATGTAAATTACATCTCATTAAAGCTGTCTAAAAAAAGAGTGTTAGCTGATATCTTGAACTATGATACCTTTCTCCCTCATTTTCGTTTTCATAGAAGTTTACTGTGTGTCAGACACTGTACAAGGTGCTGGAGATAGCAAGAAAAGAAAAAGCAAGCAGGCTCCAGGTGCCCTCCAGCTCAAGGGTCCAATCAGCGTTCTATCAGGACAACAGAAGCTTGTAACTTCTGCTGCTGAAAGACAGTTTAATATGTAGCCACTGGCCTATGAGAAAACTTGAGTATAGAATCTTCTATTCAAGGCACACTGATTACAATAATTTTTCATTGTAATTCTTAAATTGAGTGTTTAGACAATAAAATAATAGTACATAATATGATACACTATATAACAGAGTAAAGAAAGCCATTCTGAATACTTCCTTCTCTGGCCACTACTAATCTGCAGTTTGTCTTAGCAACTCCGCAGGGGAACCCTGTGAAAGCATTTGTTCTTGTTTAGCGTCCTAAGTGAATGAAACGGTAATATCTCCAGCTACCACTAGGTGGTGTTGAAAGTCCCCAGCAGGAAGCCAATGGATTGCTTATTGAAGAATGAGAGGTAATCCTCATGTTATCTTAATTAGTAATTCAGAAATAATTAAGGAAATACATTGGTGCTGAGAGATTGTATTAGTCATAGAAAAATAACAGCTATACAAAAGCATGGACCATAGTACAAAATTTCTATTTTTTAAAGGAATGAGTCCTATGACTGGCAAAAATCTCAACAAAATAATCCTTATAATGAGGTAAGGAAAAGTTTAAGACTTACTCTAATAGTTTCTGCTGGCTGAGAAATAGCTTTTCTGCAAATCCATATATTTATATCATCTGACTCTATGCTTTTGTGTTTTACACTGCTTTTAGATCCAACACCAAGAGTCCAGAGTATCAAGTAACACCAAGTTCCCCTAATATACTGTCTCACTGCTGTGCCTTTGATCCCACGTGTCTCTTTTGTCTGGAGTGTGTTTTACTATATTGTGCATATGTGTGTGTGTGTGTTTAAAAAATTGACTAAGCCTAATGCTGGGAATAAAATAACACAGCCTCAAACTGAAGTTTATATCTCAGTGACAGAACCAGGCAAAGCCACTGCTGAAGACTGTGCATACAACCCAGGATGACAGAGTTGTGGGACAGGTTCCAAAGAGCAGGCAAAGGAGAGGATGCATTGCCCACCACTGCCAGGAGCCAGGAGGTAGATAGGGGATGGGAGAGAATCCTTCTGAACTCGTGAGTGGAGACTAGGATTTCAGAGATGCAGTGTTAGGGACAGAGAAAAGCAAGATGCACAATGACTTGAGAGGGTCTGTCACACAGCCTTTTCAGAATAACCAAGAACAGAACACAAGGGAAGCGACAAATGGAGAGGTTGGACAATGGGTAAGCGTGATCACATACATGCATTCTGCCAGGCTAAGGATTCATGACCTTGTTAATCCTTGATGCCACTGCAGGCTTTTGGGCAGGGCCATTATTTGATCAACTTTTATTTTTTGTTGATACTAAAAAGCTGTATATTTATTTGCTATGAGTGGAGACTCTAACACTAGAGCCAGGGTTCAAATCCTAGCTCCACCTCTTATTCTTGTGTGAGGTGGGACAAATTACTTCACCTCTCTATGCCTCAATATGCTCATCTCTGAAATAGGGATAATGAGACCTCTACCTAAGGGTGGTGATGAGGAACACTTAGAACAATGCAATTGTTATTTTTAACACTGCACTCCGGCAGCTGGTTGTGAGAAGGCAACAAAGATAGGGAGACAGGCTGTTGCAGAAACTAAAGCAAGAAAGGCTGAATTGAAGTTCAAGAGGAAAGTAAGTGCTAAACACATGATTGCCCTCACATGTGGAATCTAATTAACAAAATGAATTAATAAGCAAAATAGAGACAGAGCCATAGACAGAGAGCAGGCTGACAGCTGTGGCAGCAGGAGTTGTGGAGTTGGGTGGGAAGGCGGAGGGATTGAGCAAGAAAAGAACAAAACAGAAAGAACTCATGGGCGTGGACAACAGTGTGGTGACTGCCAGGGTGTGGGGGTGGGTGGAGGTGGATGGAGGAAGGAACACAGGCATAAATGATGGTGGAGGAGCCTGGAGTTGGGGTGGTGACACACAACACAGTGCATAGCGGATGTGTTGTGGAGTCGTGCACCTAAGACACGTATAATTCTGTTAACCAGGTCACCCCGATAAATTAAATAAAAAGGAAAAAAGACATTAAGTGGCTCCACCTGAATGGGACAAAGGATGCAGAAATAAAGAGGATCAAAAGGGTTTGGTTAATGATGGGATGTGAGTGAAAAAAATGAGTGGAGTTCCCAACAGGCTCTGGTTCTGACTTGGGAAATCCTGAGACATGGGAGAACCTGAAGGAGGGTCAGTTTAGGGGGTGACAGGTAAGGGAACATCAAGTCTCTCGTCTTTGTCCACCTGTCTTCTGAGATGTAGATCACAAGACTCAGTGTCTCTGGCACTCTATTACATTTATTTTTACATCTCTGTCACCACTGATCACGTATCAAGACCATTTCTCAGTTATTCTCATATCTGAAATGCCTGGTATATTAAATGTTTGGTAAGTGTTTTGAGAAGTAGAGGTATAGAAGGAGAGAGAGAGAGAGTGGGCTGAGCTTTTGAAAATGGCTGAAAACACAGATGATAATCTGTCCAGAGTACTGACCAGCAGAATTAGTATGCCACGGCAGGCATGTAAATAAATTCACACAGAATATGCTGGACTAGAAAAACCGGGACTACGCAACCCCCCTCTGATCAACAGAGAGAGGCCACGAGCTATGCCCCGATCAGCTTTTATTGTCATTCTTGGGTACATTACATCAGAATAATCTTTATTAACTATGCATAGATTGTAGATTTATATTAGGTGGTAGACACCCAGGAAGGCACATCAAAAGGAGAGATATGCAAATGGAAAGACAACAGGTTTCAGGCGGAACTCGAAAGGATTAGCAATACGGGTCTAAGGAAGCTAGACATGCATTAGCGTAAGTTCTTTTGATTCAGGGAGAGAGAGGTTTTAGCATGAGCAAGCTTTAATTCTAAGAAATAGGCTATCCTGATTCCCCACAGGCAATCTCACTGTCACACACATGGAGCCTGCTTGCTGTCCTACGTTCCACTGGAGCTTTCTCTTAGACGTGAAACATTCAGGCTACATTTCCCACAGTAAGAGGCATGGACTTTCCTTTAATAATCAAATGCTGGAGAAAAAGATGGCAGCGAAGTAGGAGGGAGCGGGATCGGCTTCTCCAGCCCACTGGCGGGATATCTGGCCGATTTTCTGAGGAGCAGAGCGATCGCCCAGCTGTATTCCAGTCGGAAGATTGGCGACCAGGATTGCACATAAAACTGAGAGATCAGACAGTAGGGAGTCTGCTGCGGAGTGAAGGGGTCCCTCGGGACTCGCGGGGAGCCGGGAGGTCTGCGGATCCAGTAGCAGCAGCTTCCTAGTCTGTTCCAGGATCCGTGGGAGGGAGCTGGATTGGGGTGTGTGAGTAGCCAAAGCAGGCATGCGCGTCTGTTGGGAGACTCTGTCCCCAGCAGGCCGGAGGTCGGTGTGTACGTGAGGACTGATGTGCAGAGGCCGGCAATCCCAGTGGGAGGAATTGGAGATTGAACTGAACTGGAGACCCGAAGCCTGGAGCTCCGGGACCGAGCACACCTTGCGAAGCCAATCAGGGGTGGCTGGGGGTTGTGCCCAACCAGGCGCCCAGGCCAGGGGCTTGCAAGCGCCAAATCCAGAGACAAAAGCGGTCAACGAATACAGGGGCGCAGAACTCACTCCTGGAGGGCCTGAGACACAACCCAGCCACTGTGATCCAAGACCTGCGGCGCAGACTCCCTCTGTGGGAGAAAAACAGAGGAGCGCCATTGAGCCCCACTGAGGGGAGACACAGACCTCACTAACTCTATCTAACTCAGTGTGGGGGTCAGGCAGCCCAGAAGAGGTGCTGCGAATTTCTAACAACTTGGCTGGAGGCAGGACAGCAGCTAAGAGTGCAGCTCAGGAAGAAAGAAAAAGAAACCTGTTATCTTCCCAGCCTGTCAGAGACAGAAGGACCGGAGCAGCCCTGACAGGACACTGTAAAAGCCAACCTTTTGGTTTCTTTTTTTATCTTTCTTTTGTTTTCTCTTTATTTCTTTGTTTTTCCCCACCCTTCTTCCTATCTGTCCTTCTATATTTTTTAACTGCTTCTACATTCCCTTCATTTAGTATTCCTAGTTTTCTCTTCTTTTTATTTCTTATTTTTTTTAAAGATTTTATTCATTTATTCTAGAGAGAGGGGAAGGAAGGGAGAGAAACAGCAATGTATGGCTGCCCCTCACATGGCCCTCACTGGGGACCTGGCCTGCAACCCAGGTATGTGCCCCGACGGGGAATCGAACCGGGACCCTCTGGTTCCCAGCCCGTGCTCAATCCACTGAGCTATGCCAGCCAGGGCATATTTCTTAATTTTTATTATTTTTTATTTTATGTTATTTTAGTATTTTTTTCTTTATCTTTCCTTTTACTTTTCTTTTGCTTTCTTGTCCTTCTTTTTCTCCCTTCCCCTCTCTTCTTTATCCACAAGTGAGACATTAAAACCTGGAATTGTGAAGAGACTAGAGTGGAACCCAGACAAGAGTCACCCCAAAAACAGAGACAGTGACACAAAATTAACTTCACTGCTCCAGAGAACTTGACAGATCAATTTAAGAATCAGAGGCTAGCAAGAAGAATCCCACAAACACTGGGAAGACAAAGAAACAATCCCCAAATGAAAGGAAAGGAGGAAGCCCCAGAAAGAATGATAAATGAAACAGAGGCAAGCCAACTATCAGATATTGAGTTCAAAGCATATGGTATCAGGCAGCTCAAGAAACTCGAGAAGCTTGATGAACTCACAGAAAATTACCAGAAACTACAGGGAAACTATAATGAACTCACTGCAAACTATGTCAACATGAAAAAGGAAATAGAAACTATTCTCAAGGGCCAAGAGGAAATGAAGAATACAATATTTGAATTGAAGAACACAATAGAAGAAATCAAAGGCAGGCTCGATGAGGCAGAGGATTGGATCAGCGAGCTGGAGGACAAGGTTGAAAAAAGTACCCAAAAAGAGCAAGAACAGGAAAAGAGGCTCAGAAAGAATGAAGAGGTATTAAGGGAAATGCAGGACAACATGAAATGTAATAATATTTGTGTAATAGGGATACCAGAAGGAGAGGAAGAGCAGCAAGGGATGTAAAACCTGTTCGAAAAAGTAATGATGGAAAACTTCCCTAATCTGATGAGAGAAAAAGCCACACAAATCCAGGAAATACAGAGAGTCCCAATCAAAAGGAACCCTAACAGGCCCACTTCAAGATACATCATCATTAAAATGGCAAAATTCCAAGACAAAGAGAGAATCTTAAAGGCAGCGTGGCAGAAACAGGAAGTAGCATACAAGGGAGCCCCGATAAGGTTAGCAGCTGACTTCTCAATGGAAACACTCCAAGCCAGAAGGGAATGGCAAGAAATATTCCAAGTAATGAGAACCAGAGGCCTGCAACCAAGACTACTCTACCCAGCAAGGCTCTCAATCAAGATAGATGGCCAAATAAGGAGCTTCCCAGACAAAAGAAGTCTAAAAGAATACACCTCCAAACCAGCTTTGCAAGAGATGCTAAAGGGACTGCTTTAAGGAAAGGAAGGGAAAGAGAGAGAGTGAGGAACACAGGTACACAAAAAAATGGCAATGAATAAGTACCTATCAATAATAACCTTAAATGTAAATGGATTAAATGCTCCAGTTAAAAGACATAGAATAGCTGAATGGATAAGAAAGCACAACCCACACATATGCTGCCTACAAGAGACCCACCTCAGGACAAAAGACTTACAAAGACTGAAAGTGAAGGGATGGAAACAAGTTTTCCAAGCAAACGGACAAGAAAAAAGAGCTGGGGTAGCAATACTCATATCAGACGAAATAGACTTCAAAAAAAGGGCCATAAACAGAGACCCAGAAGGAAACTTCATAATACTTGAGGGAAGAATCGACCAAGAAAACATAAATATTGTAAATATATATGCACCCAACACAGGAGCACCCAAATACATAAAGAAAATCTTGGAGGACTTCAAGAGAGACATTGATAGCAACACAATTATAGTAGGGGACTTCAATACCCCACTGTCAAAAATGGACAGATCCTCCAAACAAAATATCAGCAAAGACATTGTGGCCTTGAAGAATGCCCTAGAAGAAATGGACTTAACTGATATATATAGGGTCCTTCACCCCAAAGAAGCTAAATACACATTCTTTTCAAATGCACATGGAAAATTTTAAAAAATAGACCATATGATAGGACACAAAACAAGCCTTAACAAATTCAAGAAAATTGAAATCATACCAAGTTTTTTCCTTGACCACAAGGGTCTGAAATTAGAAACCAATCCAAAGGAAAAACCCCCAAAACACTCAAAATCATGGAGGCTGAATAGCATGCTCTTAAACAATGAATGGGTCAAGGACGAGATTAGGGAAGAAATAAAAATGTTCCTTGAAACAAATGAAAATGAACTGACAACAACCCAAAACTTATGGGACACAGTGAAGGCAGTCCTGAGAGGGAAGTTCATAGCAATACAGGCCTATATAAAAAAAACAGAAACAGTTTACACAAACAACCTAACCCTATGCCTACAAGAACTCGAGGAACAACAGCAAAGAAAACCCAGAGCAAGTAGAAGGAAGGAAATAACCAAGATCAGATCAGAATTCAATGACATAGAGACTAAAAGGACAATTCTAAGGATCAATGAATCCAGGAGCTGGTTCTTTGAAAAGATAAACAAAATAGAAAAGCCTTTAAGCAGGCTCATCAAGAAAAAAAGAGAGAGGACCCAAATAAACTCAATCAGAAATGAAAGAGGAGATATTACAACAGATGCCACAGAAATACAAAGGATTATAAGACACTACTATGAAGAACTGTATGTCAAGAAATATGAAAACCTAGGAGAAATGGACAAATTATTAGAAAAATATAATCTTCCAAAACTCAGTAAGGAAGAAACAGAAAGCCTGAACTGACCAATAACAGCAGATGAAATTAAAGCAGTAATCAAAAAACTTCCAACACACCAAAGCCCTGGACCAGATGGTTTCACAGGAGAATTCTACAAAGCATTTAAGGAAGAACTAACACCTATCCTTCATAGACTATTCCAAAAAATCCAAAAGGATGGAAGACTCCGAAACTCTTTTTATGATGCCAGCATCATCCTAATCCCAAAACCAGAAAAAGACACAACAAAGAAAGAAAACTTCAGGCCAATATCACTGATGAACATTGACACTAAAATCCTCAACAAAATATTAGCAAACCGCATCCAGCAATACATCAAAAAGATCATTCACCATGACCAAGTAGGTTTCATCCCAGGGATGCAAGGATAGTACAACATTCGCAAAACAATAAACGTAATACATCACATAAACCAAAGCAAAGACAAAAATCACATGATCATATCATAGATGCATAAAAAGTATTCGATAAGGTACAGCATCTATTTATGATAAAGACACTTAGCAAAGTGGGAATAGAGGGAGCATTCCTCAACATAATAAAGGCCATATATGAGAAACCTACAGCCAACATTATACTCAATGGACAAAAACGAAAATCTTTCCCACTAAGATCAGGAACAAGACTAGGTTGCCCACTATCACCACTTCTATTCAACATAGTACTGGAAGTTTTGGCCACAGCAATCAGACAAGAAAAGGAAATAAAAGGCATCCAAATTGGAAAGGAGGAAACAAAACTGTCATTGTTTGCAGATGACATGATAGTATACTTAGAAAATCCTATAGACTCTGCCAAAAAGCTACTCGATCTAATAATTGAATTTTGCAAAACAGTGGGATATAAAGTCAATATCCAGAAATCAAAGGCATTTTTGTATACCAACAGTGAAACAGCAGAAACAGAAATCAGGAAAAACATCCCATTTGATACAGCAACAAAAAAAATAAAATACCTGGGAATAAACCTAACCATGGAGGTAAAAGAAATGTACTCAGAAAACTACACAACACTGAAGAAAGAAATCATGGAAGACACAAACAAATGGAAACATATACCATGCTCATGGATTGGAAGAATCAACATCATCAAAATGTCCATACTCCCCAAAGCAATTTATAGATTCAATGCAATCCCTATCAAAGTACCAATGGCATATTTCACGGATAGAATAAACACTTCAAAAATTTATATGGAACCATAAATGACCCCAAATATCAGCTGCAATTTTGAGAAAGAAGAGCAAAGCAGGAGGGATCACAATTCCTGATATCAAACTATATTACAAGGCCACTGTAATCAAAACAGCTTGGTACTGGCATAAAAACAGACAGATAGACCAATGGAACAGAAAAGAGAGCCCAGAAATAAACCCAAGTCTCTACGGGCAATTAATCTTCAAGAAAGGGGGCAGAAGCATGAAATGGAATAAAAATAGCCTCTTTAACAAATGGTGTTGGGAAATCTGGATGGCTACCTGCAAAAAAATGAAACTCGAGCACCAACTTACACCACACACAAAAATAAATTCAAAGTGGATAAAAGACTTAAATGTAAGTCGTGACACCATAAAAGTTCTAGAGGAAAACATCGGTAGGAAAATCTCAGACATTCCACACAGCAACATCTTCAATTATTTGTCCCCTAGAACTAGGGACATAAAGGAAAGAATAAACAAATGGGACCTTATCAAAATAAAGAGCTTCTGCGGGGCTAAAGAAACTAGTATTAAAATAAAAATAGAGCCAACTGTATGGGAAAACATAGTTGCCAATGATACCTCAGACAAGGGTCTGATCTCCAAAATATATAAAGAATTCAACGACTCCACTCCAGGAAGACAAAAAACCCAATTAAAAAATGGGCAAAAGACATGAACAGCCACTTCTCGAAAAAGGACATACAGAGGGCCCAGAGTCATATGAAAAGATGCTCAACATCATTAGCCATCAGAGAGATGCAAATTAAAACCACAATGAGATACCACCTCACACCAGTCAGAATGGCCATCATCAACAAAGCAACAGATAACTGTTGGAGGGGACGTGGAGAAAAGGGAACCCTACTGCACTGTTGGTGGGAATGCAGACTGGTACAGCCATTGTGGAAAACAGTATGGTACTTCCTCAGAAAAGTGAAAATGGAACTGCCTTTCGACCCAGAAATTTCACTACTGGTATTATACCCTAAGAATCCTGAAAAACCAATTTAAAAGAACCTATGCACTCCAATGTTCAGAGCAGCACAATTCACAATAGCCAAGTGCTGGAAACAACCTAAGTGCCCATCTACAAATGAATGTATCAAGAAACCATGGTACATTTACACAATGGAATTCTATGCAGCAGAAAGGAAGAAGGAGCTTATGCCCTTCGCAACAGCATGGATGGAACTGGAGAGCATTATGCTAAGTGAAGTAAGCCAGGAGGTGAGGGAAAAATACCATATGATCTCACCTTTAACTGGATCATAATCAACAAAAGCAGAAAGCAAGCAAAACATAACCAGAGACATTGAAATTAAGAACAGTCTAACAATAGACAGGGGGGGAGGGGGGAGGGGACAATGGAGAGAAGGGTTTTCAGGAATCATGGTAGAGGACACATGGACAGAACTAAGGGGGAGGAGGGAGACTGGGGAGGGAGGTGGGGTTGGAGAGGAAGGGAGGAGGGGAGGGGAGACGTGACAAGTAACTGAAATTGAACAACAATAAAGTAATTATTAAAAAAAATAATCAAATGCTCTTACCTACTTTGCACTACACTGACTACTGGAGAGTCCAGCAGGCATAGGTGCCACCCTCTCCGAAGCACCCTGAACTATCAGGAGTCCTGGAAGAGATGAAATTCAGATGTTGGGAATGAGGTAACTGTGTTGGTTGCGAGGTTAACCACAATAAAATGATGTTAATATTTTATATTTGTAACCCTCTTAGCAAGGGAGATACTTTGAAAATCTTTTAATGAAAACATGTTTTATTAATAAATTATGAACTTCTGCTGTAGGGACAGATTTCGGGAATACTGGGATGATATGTGCCAACATTTAAACCACCAGGAAATGAACAAATCCACTTTTTAACTACTTTTATCCTTAATATTCAGAATATATGTCCTCAGGATGTCCTCCAGAATTTCTTCAGGTTATTCCATGTCACTGATATTCTTGGTAAGTAACATGGTGTAGAGGTGGGAAGGTCTTCACTCAACCCTTTCGGCATCTGCTCATCCAGTAGTCATGGCAGAAGCTCGTTGGAAGGATAAGCCCTGTCCATCTTCCCTGCTGTCTCTGTTCTCATTACTGTCAGTGCTTCCTCTCCTAGCCACAGTGTATGCAAGGGCAATGAGCAAAACCCAGGACATGTTACACTAACAATGACTTTATAAGTTTCCAACTTGTTCTAGTAAAAAATAAAATTAAATTTTAAAAAACCTAGGGAAACAGTTCTCCTTCTGGCACCCTTATGATTTGGATGTTGGAATGTTTAAAGTTGTCCTAGAGGTTCCTAAGCCTCTCCTCATTATTTATTTATTTATTTATTTATTTTTTGAATTCTTGTTTCTTCATTCTATTCCGGTTGAATGTTTATTTGTTCCTTCTGCTCCAAACCAGTGATTTGAGTCCTGGTTTCCTTCCTTTCACTGTTGGCTCCCTGTACATTTTCCTTTATTTCACTTTGCAAAGGCTTCACTTTTTCCTTTATTTTGCAACCTTACTCAACCAATTCTGTGAGCATTCTGATTACCAGTGTTTTGAACTGTACATGTGATAGGTTGGCTATCTCTTCATCACTTAGTTGTATTTTTTTCTTGAGCTTTGATGTCTTCTTTTATTTGGGCCATATTTTTTTCTAGGTGTGCCTGTTACAGAGTGAGAGGTGGGGCCTTAGGGATTCTTCAGGATGGAGCAACCTACATGGCTCTGTATGTTGGGGAGGGGTCTGAGAGGGAACAATGCCGCTTGCTCAGCTCTTGGTTGGCTTTCAGTTACTTCCCCTGCTACCCACAATTAAATTTGGCCATTCTGGTGCTGATTCCCAGATGGGTGGATTTGTGTACATTCTAGGTCCCTCTCAGTATCTCCAGTGAACTCTCCTGTGAGGCTTGGAGAATCCACATACATTTTCTGATTCAAAGGTTTTGAGGCTTTATTTCCCCATGCTGGATCCCTGGGTTCTGTGGTCTGTCTCACTCCCAAGTTTTTCTTCCCGATTTATCCACATGCAAATGTGGGACTTCCCAGTCCACCAATTGCCACCTCAACCACCCACATCCTCCAGCCACCACCTTGCCGTGTATCCTCTCTGCTCCAGCTGCCCATCTTCACCCCTTCTACCAATCTGAATGAATGTTTATTTAACTCCTTGGTGTCAGACTTCCATTCAGTTTTATTTTCTGGCAGTTCTTGTTGGTTTTTGTTTTTAAATTTGTCATTATCCTTCTTTTGGTTGTGTTAGGAGGCATAGTGTATCTACCGAAGCCTCCATCTTGGCTGGAAGTCCTCAAAACTCCACCACTGTTTTCAAAGGAGCCCGATCTGCCTTCTGCTTTTCACTTGAATCCCAACCAAAAACCTCACAAACATTCTGTGACAGACCGTGGAGACGAGCGATCACAGTTTCCGTGTGTGGTGGTGCAGCTCCTGTCTTCCCAGCATGATGTAGCCTCTTCCCAGGACTCAGATCTGTTGAATTGGACATTTGGCAGCTGTATGGAGAAGATGAGACCAAAGCTCTCTTAGCAAACTTAGAGACTCGAGAGCCAGGTGGTTCTGGTCATCCTTGACCCTGCCTGTCTCAGACCAACTTGACGATTATGCCATCACACAGCACCAGGCTGGGTGAACCCTGGCTGTTCACAGGCAGCACTCCTCGGCACACAGCAAGGGTGAGATAAATTGTTCATAAAAGCCAAATAAATAACGCTGAAATGAGCTGGGTAGTCCATTGAGATAGCTTGTGACTCACTAGCAATCCCTTCCTAAAATGCTTATGGCAGCACGTGTTGGCTTTTTTAGTTTAAAAAGTAACTGAGAAACCACCCTTAAGTCTGTGAAAATTGAGAGGAAGGTCTTGAAGTTCTTTCAAAGGCTATCTAAACTTTCTCTTGGTTTCCAAAAATCCAGTTAATTCCCAGTCTCCTATGATCTCAGGTCCAGCACGCAGCCTGTCTCTTCTATGCTGGGTCAGAGTGGTGGGCTTATTCCCTCTCCCATTAGCTCTGGACAAGCATTCCTGATGCATTCTAATGCCACGTGGCTGATGCCCTTCTACCCTCCCCCCATCAACAGATATCATTCAACTCTGTGTCCTAGCGCTCTGCTCTCCAAAATCCTACTAGTGACACAAAGTGATTTTGTAGCCTTTGATGATGCCAAGCTTCTCCAAAGTCTAAGATTCCAAGATATTAATTTTCTTTGCTTTCCTACCTCTCTGATTGTTCCTTCAATGCCACCTTTCCTAACTTTTTTCTTGCTTTTCCCAGAGGGTGCTGGAGTGCGGCATGAGATGGGACAATACCAATCTCCGTCCATCGGTTTGTACTTCAGCTGTCTGGAGAATGTTTCCTTAGGAGTGTTCGATAACTGCTCCAGTCCACGCGTTCACTTATTCATTAAACATTTGTCACGCTCTGGCTTTGTGTCAGTATAGAGTAAATGGAGTCAGTCTGGCTCCCTCACCCAGATGTCTAGACAACTAAGATAAGCAGTATTCCCATAACCTTGAGCAGAGGCGAAATGCACAGATTCACACTATGTTATACAATAGCTTGGCACCCTGAAAGCTTTGTGTGCATTTAGTATATAAAGTATTTGGGATTCCCTGAGGTGGTGACACTCGGATTGCGGCACCGTGTACGACCCCACCCATGAATAAAGGCATATCAGTCATCCAAGGGCTCCATGAATTTTCTTCTGACTGCCTGAATCCCGAGTGAACCTGTCCAGCCCTGAAGGCTGCAACACAATTGGCCCGTGGGCAGGATTCCTCTCAGTACCTCATGGACGAGCTGTAGGCCCCGTTTGGGGCGGTCTGGAAGGGTGGTTGGTCACCAGTATGTGGTATCCCGTGGTGACTCTCCTGGCAGCATGGGCTCCACCCTAGAATTAACCTGATGTTAGTGGCACACCTGAACTGATGACACAGTAGAGAAGGCCCTGTGGGTGATGGGGAGACCCTAGAAAAGCCAAATGCCTGGACGGCCGTAGGCTTCTTGTTTCTCTCAGCTTTGCTGGACTTTGTGACCCAGTGAAGTTACTCAAACACAAAAGCAAGAAGCAAGCCTTGAAGGCTCAAATTTGCACCCTGGAGGAAGACCTCTGAACTACTGAGCCGTGGAGATCCCCCGCCCCATTTGTAGTGAGGGATTCGGAAGAAGGGGGGAATTACGTCTTCCGTACCCCCTTACCCTTCCGCACTCCACGAAGACGTGGAACACAGCTGCAGAGAGCGACTGGACCGGAGGACTGCGGCCTGTGTCGGGTGTCTGGCAGCAGCGGCAGGAGCGCCGGTGCCCGGAAAGCTCTGCTCGGAGCGTGCTGATTGGAGCGGATGACAGAAGAGGCCCTGGCATCGGAGTAGGCAGCGGCCAGAGCGACGAAGGTGGCGGTGATGCGGAGTCGAGGAGACGTGGCAGCTGTTGGGAGTGACTGTGTCTTATGCTCACTATGTCTCACAGTTAAAAAGTGACCCCGTGTGGTTGAGAGCTAAACAATGTTTCTTAGGGCCCCAGGAGAAAAAAACAAAAGGCGCTGAAGAAAAAACCTAGGCGAGTGCCCAGAGACGCCCGCCCTCTGTGTCTGGACGACCGTGTGGCTGTGCCAGCCTCCGTAGAGGAAATATCCTTTGACAATTTAAATAGTGGGGAGGGCCAAAGAACCCATCTACAGGGGATGGGTGGGGCCCAGAAAAGGTGAAGGTCGTGTGACTTTTCCTGGGTATTGGGCAATTGTCCCTCCGTGAGTATACTGTTTAGGTGTCCCCCATTCCTGAGTATATCCTGTACCCCTTGTGGGGGCCTGTTGAGGCTCTGCGGGGATATGCTGAGCAACTCCTCTGTTCAGTTGCCATCCTCACAAAGGGTGATGGCAGGTAAACAGACACAATCTGGCTTAATACTGAGGTAGGTCAGAGCAGTCAGTGGGCAGAACTGCACCCTGTGTGGCTCGTGGCTGCGACTGAAGCACCGCCTCTAACTATTCGCACGAATAGTTGGGCGATGTACGGGGAGCTGGCATTGTGGATCTCTACATGACATGCAGATAAATAAATGGCTACACACAGGCCATTACGGGGACAAGCCTTATGGCAAGACCTCTGGCAGCTGGGCCACCAGAAACAAATCACTGTGTATCATGTGACTGGGCATGTACCCCTTGAGCCCCTAGAAATGATGAGGCTGACAAGCTAGCCAAGGTGTGCTGGCTGGAAACGGTGCCTACTGGCTCGTCAGGAAGAAACATTGCCCAGCCGTGACACCATTGCTTCTTACATGCTGGGCAGAAGACCATGTGGTCTACTATAAAAACTTGGGGGTTACCTGTCAACTTAGCAGTTACAGGACAATTTTGAGACTGTGTTGTCTGTTCATGAGAGCATCCCCAGAGGTCTGTGGTGACTACTGTACAGATGATGCAGGAGCAGGTACCGCTGACCCAGTGGCAGGTTGACATAATCAGATCTGTGCCTAGTTCAGAGGCTATAAGTATGCTATCACATGAGTGGACATGGCTACTGGACTGTTACCAGCATACCACGCACAGCATCCAGATGAGAAAGCAGTAATCGCTGCTTATGTACTGTCCTCTTGATTCTAAATGAGAGGAGTTGGGGTGGGGGGTGGCTGGGCCACCTTCGGTGGAAGCCTTACTCCACCAGCCTGCAGCTCCAGTTCAGCTGCAGGTACAGACTAAGGATGCTTTGCTGAAACCAGGGAAATATTCTCTTGCCTGTACCTGGGGGCCTGGATCGAGGGCAAACAGACACTTGGACGTGGCCTTGGGAAATAAAAAACCCCATTCACATCGGATGGCTTTTGTTGTCCCTTGGGGACAAGAGGTGGAGAGGGACTTGCAAATATTGCCCTAGGTACTTGGGTATTTGTACTCAGGGACACCCCTTCTGCCAATCACTGTCTTATTGGCTGACCAGAAACTTACTTGTATCTTGCCTGAGGGCTGTGATCTGCCATTGTTGATGCCTATAACTGTTTTGTCTTTCCACCCCTAGGGTGCAAAGTAACACCTTAGTGTACTGGGTACCTGCCTATGCCTCAGTGACTAACCAGTCAGTGTGCTGGGTCCATACTGAAATCCCCCTCAGCACGTTTGCCGGCCTCCCATGGCACATCTCTCCTGCTTTTGTCTCAAACTGGACTTGGCCTCAGAACCAGTGGAACAGTGAACATTCCTTGTGGAACGCAACCTGGACTGACATCTATGCTGGGGCAGAGCAGTGGTGTGACCAGGCCTGGCCGTTGGGTAGCTACTCCGTGTGGGATGGCTCTGGGTTGGCTCACAGCTGGGACTGTGGGGTTGGCTGGGCCAGCCCCCCTCTATAAGAAAAGCCTCAAGGAACAGGCCCAGGTGGGCTGAACTCCTGTAGGTCTGTGTCAGACACATGCTCTTGGGCTTTGCTGGGAGGCCCGGAATAATGCGTGGGCTGCTTTTCCCACTGGGCCCTCTGGGTGCATTGCTCAGATGGGTGGCCTTATTTGCACAGGAATTGGACTGGCCATTTGACATGGGGATGGACTTATTTGTTGCTTGCTGCTGCAACTTGTCCTGCTGCTGCGGCAGCTGGGTGCAGGGCTCTGACCTCCTCGCCAAGGGACCTTCACAGTAGACACCCTTGCATAGACTGTATGGTGAGGCAGCCTGATGGGGTGGATTGTAGGGTAAATGAAGTCAGTCAGGCTCCCTCACCTAGATGTCTGGGCAACTAAGATAAGCAGTATTCCCATAGCTGTTGTAACAGGGTGAAGCCAAGAGGGGAGGCCCCTAAATGGGGATTTGTAATGGGGTCCAGAACTCAAGGTGTCCGGGATATATTAGAAATATATGTAAGATGTCTTCACCCCCCCAAGTCTGAACTGGGGGGGGGGATGGGACTCCTGGAGCAGGGCCATTCAGAGCTGTTTTGCATAACGGCAGATTTGCAGATAACCTCTAACATGGTCATTTAGCATATCTATAGCCTTTAACTGGTTTCATAGGTATGTTAAATAGCTGCAAAGCTGCTTTGAGCCAGGGGGATGGAAGTTACTTCCACTCAAGAGGCAACTGAGAGGCAATGCCCCCTGGACCCAGCCCCTTCGTGAAAGCTTGGAGATGATTGGCTCTGTGCTATGGGGCCACACCTGTCCACAGTTAACATGGCAGCCCAATAAAGCTAGAAGAATATGAAGTGCTGACAGGTGTAGCTGATTGAAGGAGGAGTCGGAAATAGGGCTGCAGGGCAAGATTGGCGCGGGTATTTAAATCCAGGCATGGCAGCCATAACTCTCTCTCTCTCTGGACCACGAAGGGTAGGAGTTGGGGACCCCTTGGCCTGAGAGACAGAGGCTCTCTGGACCACGAGGCTTTGGAGGAGTGAAGACCCCTCGGCCTGAGAGCGAGACAGAGAGAGGACCACTTGGCTTTGGGTGGCTCTTTTTGCCACGTGGCCTAGGAAGCAGGAGAGACTTTGCCTGGAAGAAAAGGGGTGAAAGGACTCTTACTGGTGGGCCATGAGAAGGTGCCACATGGTTTTGGATTAACTGGAGATTGCGGTGGCGACACAGCGGATGGTGTCAGAACTGAGAATCTGCCTGAATCACGGACTTCTACTTCTTTCCCTGAGATATGGTACCCTGGACTGGGCAGAGGGAAGAAGGAAGGACTGTGTGCATTTGTGGGTATTCTAGAGAACAGGTATTCCAAAGAACTCTAGTATCTTAAAGGAGACCTTAAGTCATTACTCTAAGTCTGTATAACTTGTAAATAAATAATTCCTTTCCTGTTCACCAGCCTCTGGCATTGAGAGACATCTTTCCATTGGCGGCGATCATAACGAACCTGGTGTGGGGTTGGGGTATTGTTGGGTGTCTCCGGCCCTTGCTCTGTAACCCACTATGAGTGGGTTGCATGTGCAGAATCACACTCTGCTATACAGGATCTCGGCACCCTAACGGCTTCGTGTGCAAGTAGTATATAAGGGAGTTGTGACTTCCTGCCGATATAACACATGGCTTGCAGCAGCATGGGTCCCCCCCGCACCTTGAATAAAGGCATGTCAGGCATTCCAACAACTCCATGAATTTTCTTCCCACTGCTCGAATCCCTAGTGGACCTGTCGGCCTTGAAAGGTTACAACACAGTCAGTTTGTGTGCCACATTTACTAAGACTTAGCACTCTTGGCACATCTCTCAAGACCCCCTGCAACACAGTATGGAGGTTTCCCCATCTTTAGAACCCTAGGCCTGAGACATGGGAGTCCACGTTGTGCTTCATTTTCCACATTATAAACATTGGCCATGATTTCCTCCCTCACAATGCTGTGAAACCTTGCACTTAACGCCTGTCACCTGATCTAGGAAGGTCTTCATCCTGCCAAGGAAGACCAGGTGATCCTTCTTGTCTCCCTGATCTCCCACTCCCTTTTCTCTAGCTTGCCTGTGCTCCTTAAACTCTGCCATATGCTGATGTCAAAATGGTACCACTCTCACTTTTTACTCCTGCGACCCCCCTGATTATTAATATCTATTGTATGTTCCCTGCACCTCTGCTTGGCTTGCAAAACCCTCCGTGCCTTCACTAACTCTTGTCTTCTACATCCTTCAGAGGAGTCTCCCAGTCTCCTCACTGCTCCATCCTGCTCTCCCACCACCCCTCTACACTCTGCTGGCCCTGTTACAACCTCCTTCTCCAGGAGCACTCACCCCTCCTGTTTGCTTCTGCATCTCCCCCTTCCTCAGGGCACAGCTCAGGTCCCACCTCCCCAGCTAAGCCTTCTTTACCAATTCACTCTGCTGCCTGCCCTGCACCTATTCAGCTCTCTTAATTCATTTAGTGTAATCATGATATCATTTAGCCCTTCCTTTCCCCCACTCATTGATAAACTCTATCCACTTTTCTGTATCCTGGATCTGCTCCAGGGACCGCAATACAAGTGCATGGAGAAAATGAGCAAGAGACTGTGACCAACTAGTTCAGGAAAAGTCTGAAAATTCAAATCCTAGCATCAGAATGGACTGAAATCTGAAATTAAATGAAAGAAGAAAATATAGATTGCTTTTTGACTTTGAAGTGAAAAAAGTCTTAAACAAGTCTCCAAAGTATGCAAAATATACGGCAAAAAGTTTGACTGTAGTACGTTACTTTAGACAAAGTTAGTAGACAGATGATAGATTTGCTGAGGATATTTGCATAACAGCCAAAATTCACAAAGGATGACTGTCTAGAAGACATAAGAAAAATACACTCAAGTCAACAAGAAACTAATAACAATAATTACTATAACCTTAATATAATTGTAATCATTCAATTGTGTATATTATTTTATCTTTATATCTACAATATTAATGAATTACTGTTAATAGTTCATGTAATAACTGACATTTGTTGCATCTTTGTTAGTGCACACTGCCTGTCAACGGCAGGGACAGGCCCTCCCCGGGCAGCCTGGCTCTCGCGTACGCTTTAGCCCTCTGCTTTTCAGTCTCCTTTTTGCCTCTCCTAAAGGGCATGAATAAGCAAGTCTCTGAAGGAGACACGTTAATGGATCCCAGATGTAAAGAGACCTTCAGCTTCCTAATAATTAGACCAGTGCTGATAATCTCAGAAAACAATGTGATGCTGCTTGAGGCCACCAGGTCTCTAAAAACTAAATGTTGGGTAATATTGCCTTGGCAGGATTTAGTGAAAACATGTCTGTGTATCTCCGGTGACTGGCAAGCCTGGGGATTAAATGCTCACTGGGTATAAGGAGACCTGTCCATCACAGCCCTGCTGGTGACAACCAGGACCAGGAAGCAGCTGAAGTGTCCTCCCTGGGAAAGGGTGAAAAAACTCAGCAGATGCAGGTGCAACAATGAATAGAGACAGGAGGAGTGAACAGGTATACAGAAATGGATAGAAAAGGGAGGTATCTATTTATATAAACATAAAAACACATTACTCACAAACAACACTCTATAGTTTCCACAGATATGGAGGCTCAAAGGGCAGACATCAAGCAAGTAGATTGAGCATCCATGGGGAGAGTGGGATGGGGAAGGAGGAGGGGAAAATAACAAATAACAAATACATAAAACTATATAACATGAGTGGCACAGATTAATGATCATAGTGTAGCATGTACTGAGAAATATGACAGAAAAAATACCAGAACTACTATTTTTTTTAAAAAAAAGCAGAAAACAAAATATACAGCGTGGAGATACTCAGAGAGTGGTAATTTTGGGATAACCTGTTGAAAACTCTAATTTAAGCTTTGAGACTTAACTTTTCATAACCTTTCAATCTCAGAGAGTCGTTTCAACTAGTCAATTAAGATAAGATAACCAAAGGGAATTTACTTATTTTTTTTTAGTGGCTGTGGAAAATGCAACATTTCCTTCTTCAGGGAAAATTCAGGAAGACTGACTGCCAACTGGTTCTAACTGGTTCTGGCCATTTGCGCTGGTCTGGGTGGCCTGCACCCTCAACGCTGTGTTCTTCTGCAGGCACAGCTGGAATGAGGCTGCCGCTGCACTGAAGAGCGTGGAGCTCGGGCGTCCACACGCCCTCAGGAGCTCAGTGATGTGAGAGTGAAAGGAGGCACGAGAATCTAGTTTCAGCCCAGACATTTCCAAACTGTAAACAGCCTCCAGAGACAGGCACATTTAGTGTGGTGCTGATAATCCTTTTGGTTTTTAAAAACCACGATACATGGAAACATTCTAAAGTTATAAAAAATAAATATGAAGCATAATGGGGTGGTGCAGACAGATCACAGACTCCAAATATCCCTAAGAGAATTCTACTTTATATACATATTTTGATTTACCAGCGGTATTCTCCTTCGTTTTTAGACAGGACCAGAACAAATTACCTGTAAGAATGCACATAATTCAGCTTGTGGAATCTACTGTACTTGTGTACAAGGCACGTGTGTATGTGAGCATGCGTGTGCACATGGGCTCTCTTCAAGGCTGTGTGTGACAGACCAGCAGACTGGTGAATGCATTGCTTCCTAAGCACCGTAGACTATAGGAATTAATGGGTTTTTGTAATGGAACCAACCCAGATTAGAATTTTCTAGAGCAGTATCAAGTCAAGAGGAAGCAAGCAAACTGCATTATTGTTGGATCAAAATAAAAATGGTAACTTCCATTTTTTATTCTGCTACACCTGTTATTTCAATGTCTAGAATATCAGTTTAATTCAGAATCACAAATTATTAGAACTGGAAGGGACCAAAAATATCACCTCATCCTCTCACTTGAGGCTATGAAATGGGGGCCTTGCAAGGAGGAGTTCTTACCTACCAGTACCAAGCACGTGAAGAATACAATCCTGGTATTCTGGAGTAGATGTTGGTATTGGTATTGGTATTCTGGCTGGTGGGGCTCAGTGGATTAACACAGGCCTGCAAACCATGGCCAGGTCTCCAGGTAGGAGTGTGTGAGAGGCAACGGATCAATGTATCTCCAGCACATTGATGTCTCTCTCTCTCTCTCTTTCTCCATCCTTTCCTCTCTCTCTGAAAGTTAATAAATAAAATATTTTTTAAAAAAAGAATACAATTGGTAAAACAGGGCTCCTGCCTTGCATTTCAGAACACTTTCTTTCATTTTGCTGAATCTTTGCTGCTCATAGACACCACATACAGGAGCTCCAATACAGATGAATGTAACAGATATAACACCTCCAATGGCCAGGAGGGGATGTCAGAAGTTCATGTAAGTAACTACACGCAATCAAAACACTGCATCTTTTAAGCAGAAAGCATGGAATTGAAAACAAATAGGAAGTATAACAACATCACATTTTACATTGAAATGCAACAAACCAGTGAGTGCAGAAATTAATCCCTGAATCACAAACATTCAACCAGGTTACTTAGGGTACAGGCTCAGGAGACTGTCAGCTTGGATCACATTCTTGGTGAAGTCTCTATTAGCTACGCAACCTCAGTAAAACACTTAACCTACCTAAGCCTCTATGTTACCTGCAAAGGGGGTAAGTAATGACTACTTTATGCTAGTAAGAAAGAAAGAAATACATATAATGTTTGACATATACCAGAGGATATTTGTTACCATCTAGTGGATCAGTGATGTCTGTTGTAATCATTAAAAATTAGTATTTTATGCCCTGGCTGATGTGGCTCAGTGGGTTAGGTGCCAGCCTGTGAATAAAAGGGTCTCGGGTTTTATTCTCAGCCAGAGCACAAACCTGGGATACAGGCCAGGTTCCCAGTAGGGGGCGTGTGAGAGGTAACCACACGTTGATGTTTCTCTCCCTTTCTTTCTCTCTCCCCTCCCCTCTCTAAAATAAGTAAATAAAATCTTTTAAAAAATTAGTATTTTACAGAAGTCAATCAACTATTAACTCAAATGTGCTAGAGAATTTTCTACTACTTTTGAGGTCCAGATTATTAAGTGAATGAATGTTCTTTAGACTCTATTATGCTCTTTGTTTACTGGCATGAGAATTTCTACAATTTTTCTGGAATTGTGTTCATGGTCCATTACACTTTATAGTTTAAAAAGAACTTCTCCATCTATTGAATGGGTTTTAGAATTTGTTAAACCTGGGTTTGAATCCATTACCTACCTCTTATGTGACCCTGAGATTCCACTTATTTCTCTGTCAGAGAAAGTTGATTATAACTACTTTGACGTCTTATATAGGGACTAAATTGTTATAAGATTTGTGGTATATAAGACTGACTTCTATGGTATTTATTTAAAAAACAAACAACTTGGCACAATCCCTGGCACATGGGGGATGACAAATCTAGAGGAAGCATTATTATTCCCACCTACAGTGACTTTCCTCAAGTGGCAGTGCTTGGACTGAAGCTGCCATTCTGTCTTTACCAAAGCAATACATCCTCACAGAATTACAAGGTCTCACTTCAAATTCTCCAAAGTGCCCCTTCTGGCAGCTCCTTCTTCAGAAAGTCCATCTCCCCTCAGCACACTCTTCACTAGATTACATTGTTGGCTGCCCAGAGCTGGGCCCCAGGCTCAGCCCCATCACTGGACCACTCACGGGGAAAGAAAGTCTACATGGCTGGCAGCCACGTGGAGCTGGTCTGAGCCAGCAGTTCCCAGAAGACCCCACACACCTGGCAGCCACGGAACCTGTGGGAAAAGCAAGGATGAT
>PVJI01023633.1:0-22719 GCA_004026765.1 Micronycteris hirsuta
TGCCACCTGCCCCCAGGCCTCATCCTGCATTTGAAGCGGTGCCTGCCAGCCTGGCCTTGATGCTGAAGGGGCTGATGCAGCACCTGGAGGGGACTGGCCAAGGCCAAGGCCGCCGTGGGTAGAGGACAGCAGGGGCAGTGGGACAGGGGCTGGGCCTTGCCCCGGAGGCTGGTGCAGTGGGGAAGGGCCATGATGGGTCGGTGGGTGACAGGCTGGGGGTCCAGGAGGAAGGCTCCATGGAGGAGGGGCCCTGACCGGACCATGAGAGAAGGGATAGGCTCGCTGGGACGGGAGGTGGGTCCCCGTGACCAGGGACAAGGAAAGCTGGCGGTTTCCCCGGAGGCCGACTGCCATGGGTCATGTCAGGCCTCTGACCCCAGTGACCAGCACCCAGCCCACCTCAACCAGACGGGAGGCTGCTGAGCTGTGCTGGGGGCTGCAGGGCAGGTGTGGTCCTGGGCCTGGACCTGGGATGCTGAGCCGGCCACACCCTCCCAGGGCCTGGACCAGGGGGAGAGACCCCTGAAGGGCCCGGGCCCCGAGCCACCTGCGCGCGGGTGCTCGGGACACGCTTGCTGAGAGAGGCCTCCCCAGCAAAGGTGACAGCCACGGCCTCCTTCCTCACTCCGTCACCAGTGAGTTGGGACGCACCGGGGCGCTGAGCCACGAGGGGCCCCCAGGGGTGCAGGCTGGCTAGGCGGGTCCTCTGCCACCTGGGACCCCCAGGCTCAAGGCTGCCAGACCTGCTGCGAGCAGCGGCGGGCAGGGCGACCCGTGTCCTCATGGCTGTCGCTGGCAGTGGTGTGGCCGGGCTATTCATCTCCGTCCGCCCTCTCCTAAAGCGCTGCTATCAGAGTTGGCGGTCACACTGCGCTGAACCGTGGTGGCCTCGATCTTAAATGCCGCGCTGCAGATTTTAATTTGGGGAAGATTAATGCGCTCACAGGGTCGGCAGCGCCCGTGCCCCTTATCGGGCCTGACGGGTGTCAGCGGTCCCTGCTCCTGTCCCCACATCCCACTGGGCCACCGCCGGCTCGCTGTGCCCGGAGGGTGGGGCTGGGGTGGAGGTAGGGGTGCAGGATGAGGCCCGGGACTGCTCTGCGGACCTCGGTGACTAGCCTGCCCCTCCACAGAGTCTAAGATGTGATCTCCAGGTGTCCAGGAGCCTGGGCTGGTCCTGGGGCCCCTGCTGGTCCACACCCCCTCCTCAGGCTCAGACTGAGGCCCCTCAGCCCTGGCTGCAGGAATGTTCGCGCCCGGGCCTGGCCCCTCCTTGAGCCCCAGGCTCCGGCCCCCAAGGCCTGGGGCACCTCCTGTTCTCAGGGCTCCCCAGCTGGGCCCCCATCCCACCCCAGCCTTGGGCCCTGGGGCCCTGCCCACCCATCTCCTCTGGCCACAGCTGCTGCCAGCAGCACCTCCTGGCTCCCCCCAGGGTCTCTCTGGAGCTGCTCTCTGGTCAGCAGTCTGTTTAACCCCATTTAACCCCGAGTTGCCCTTCGCCCCACACCGTTCCCGCACAGAAGCCAGAGGGCCTGGTCAGCTTACGCCCTCTCCCGGCCGGCGCCTGCCAGGGCTCGGCCTCCCTGAGCCTGCCGCCCTCTCCCGCTCCTCCAGCCCAGGCTCTGGGCTGCCCTGGCCGCCCGCCACCCCAGACCAGCCTGCTGCAGATGCCCCAGACCAGGTCTCCAGTCCCCAGGTGTCCTGGCTCCTTCCCCCAGTTCATGGGCAGGAGGGCTCCCAACCTGGGGACCCCCATCCCCACCACTCTGTCCCCAGCAGCCATCACGTCTCCCCGATAGACCAGGCCCCCAGCGCCCAGAGCAGTGTGGGCTCACGGAAGGTGCTCTGTGTGCGCTCCATGTGCCCCACCCCGTGCCCCTACCCCCTGCCTGGGGCACTGGTCCCACAGAAGGGACTGACCAAGAGGTCCTACCCCAGAGTGGGAGGGTAGGGAGAGGAGGGACCTCAGCGGCAGGACGGGCAGCTAGGGGGACAGGCCGAGCTGGCTGGCTGATCTCATCCCTCTGGCTGCAGCGCAGAGCAACGGGGCGGTGGGGCTGGGGTGGTGGGAGACCTTGCAGAGGCCCTCAGCCGACCAAACGAGAGCTGGGGCCCTGCCAGGTGTGCGGACTGGAGGGCCCAGAGCTGGCCTTGGAGGGGAGGGGTGGGGGGGCGAGGGCCAGGCTCAGGGGGCCCCTGGCTTGTGGCCTGAGCGGCAGGTGCATGGAGGGGCAGGGGTGCATGTCTGGGCCATGGGGAGAGGGGCTGGCAGTGGGGCAGCAGGAGTGGAGCTGAAGTCGGGGGGCAGTGCCGGGCCATGGAAGGGAGGCCACAGGCGCTGGGACAGGAGCAGAGCCCTGGGGCAGGGCTTCCCACCTGGCAGAGTGCCTCCCAGCTGCTCACACTCGGAGGTCTGGGCCGCGGGCGCTGCTACTCCTGCCGAGCTGCTGAGGGGAGAAGACCCGCGGGTAAGAACTGGGGCAAGGGCAGGGGAGGCCGGGGCGGGGACGGAGGAGAGCGGGGTGTCAGGTGGAGGGTACAGGGTGAGGGGGAGGCCAGAGCTGCTGGGCCCCCGAGGCCTCACTGAGGGCTAGCCCTTGACCACGGTGACAAGAGCCACTTAGGGTGTTGAGCAGGCTGACTGGTCACGCCATCATTTAGGACACCCCCTCGAAGTTGGCGTGGGGGCAAGTAGGCCCCCCATTCCCCAGCCTCTGCTCCGTGGGGCTCTCCCAGATCCAGCACAGCCCCTCCCCCACGCTGTTTTCCCCTAGTGCCCACCAGCAGGACAAGCTGTCCACTGTATTTCTGAGACCTAAGCCCTGCTGCTCTCCCCGAAGGACACGAACAGCCTGGGGACCTCAGCTGTCCTCCCCAGACTGTCCCTGGTCTGTGCTCAGGGCTGATGTGTGGCAGGCACTCGGTGCACACGGGCCAAGCCGGGGGAGGGTGGTGGGGGTGGGAGGGAGGGCGGGTGGGTGGATGGATGGAGGGAGGGATGGGGGATGAGTGGAGGGGCGAATGGGTGGGGTGCAGAGAGGCATTCATTCACGGGACCCCTGAGCGGTGCCGAGTGTTCCTTTCTCCTTCCAGCCCAGTCCATGGTCCATGTTTTCCTCACAGCAGAGGAAGGACAGCTGACCCTCCCTGGACGGAGTGTGGCCTCAGGGAAGTGGTGACAGCGACGCGGGACTCTGCTGCTCAGTCAGATTGAAAACTTTCAGTTCTGTCCCAGCGCCCTTTCCAGATAGGTGTGGGCCTGGGGTCCCAGGAGGGTGCATCTGATTGGCTGAACTTATGCTGCCAGGGTGCAGGCAGGGTGGGGTCCCGGGGCCTGTCTTACTGGAGTCACCCCCAACGGACACAGGAGACCCCAGGAGGCTGCTAGGAAGGGGACCTGCTGGGTGACACCTGATTCCAAGGTCTGGCACCTGCAGTTCAGAGGGGGCCTCCCTTCCCCGACTCCAAGGCCACCAGGACGCCCACACTGGGGACCAGGCATCCAGCACGCACCGTGAGAGTCACTCGTGGGCTTCATGTGGCACAGAAAGCCCACGTGGGTTTTCCAAAACTTTCCATGAAATCCTCACATGCAACTGGGGAACCTAATTAGTCATCAGTGGCTTGTTAAATGTCAGATCTGTAAGCCCCGGGAAGCCTCTGGCCTCGGCCACCCAGCCCGCTGGGCCGCGGGCCGCGGAGCCGGGCCCCTGCACTGGGCACTCGCCGAGCGCGGCAGAAGCGAGCGCGGCACCTGTCAGGGAGCGAGGCCGATGCGCTTTCAGACTAAATGTAGCAGCCTAATGGAAATATGCAGGTGGAGGTGCAATTAATTTTAATTACTGGACTATACACTGTTGGTTGCACAGCCATGAGTAAAATTAAAATGGCAATCACAATTAGAAAATTGCAACCTCATTGTGCAACAAATTAGTCACAAATTAAAAGTGCGGCGCCAGGCTGCCTCCTGGTACCGCTTGGCGACCCTCCTGCTCTGGCGTCTTCCCTGCCCGGCCACCTCCTGGACGGTCTCCCAGGCCCTTCGGACCACCGAGGGGGCACCTGCTGTGTCCTCCAAAAATGCCCTGGGGACCCGGCTGGATATTGGGCGGGTGAGCCAGGCAAGGAAGCCCCCCACCCCACTCAGGTCGCTCACCCCAGGGATTCTCAGCTCCACCTGGTCTGCCTGCTCAGTTCACCTGCCCTGGACCCGGTTCCACGGAGCTCGAATTTGCCGCAGAGATGGAATCGCAGCTTCATCAAGGCGGCTGCCAGCCCTTCGGAGGAGGGTGGGGACATCCAGGGACCTCCCTGGGCTGTCCTCCCTGGGCTCAGGGACTGCCACCCACGGGTGCCCAGCTGGCCTCTCCTCTCCCAGCATTCACTGCACCAACTAGGCCCTGTCATGAGCCGAGGGGCCCTTACCCCTGGCTGAGACCCGCGGTCCACTTAGGGCCTCCACCTGTGGCTTCCCAACGCCCCAAAGGCAAACCCACCACTGATGGGGGGCCTCCCCTCCTGCCCTCCTCCTCGGGGAGTCTGCTGAAGTCGCTCAAATGTTACTCGCTCTTCTTTCCACTTTGCGTTTTATTTCCCCCACCCCCTTGGCTCCTCCAGGGGGCAGCTGGGGGCGCTGACATAGGATTCCTGCTTTGTTTCGTCAGCACCGTTGCTCAGCGCCACCGATTCCCCACTCAGCACCCTGTCGCTTTACCCGGCATTTCTGACAGGTCGTGTTTTTGTTTTCATGCCATTAAAGATACTTTATTATTCCCATTTTGATTTCTCTTGTGGCCCAGAGGGTATTTAGAAGTATGCTTTTTAGTTTCCAAGCATTTAGGAATTTTCTAGACATCTTTCTGGTGTTGCTCTTCGTTTAATTCCATGGTGGTCAGGGAACATCCCTTGCATGACTCAAATACTTTCAGATTTACTGAGACTCTTTGCAGACCAGAGCGTGGGCTTTCGGGACACGGGTCCGTGCACTGGAAGACCCTGGACTCCGCGCCCCAGCAAGGCCACCTCGCCGCTGGCCACCTGGTCTCCTGCAGCCCGGCCACCTCCCCTCTGCTCATCTGGATGCCCTTGGGGCGCCCCAGGGCCGGCTCCGTGTGTCCTGAAGCCCCGGAGTCAGAGGCCGGCGCAGGCTGGACGTCCCCCCTCTCCCCAACGGAATCCCGTCTCAGGAAACGGCCCCTTGGCCCCGGCGCTGCCCGGCTCCAAGACCCGCTTTGTCTGGTCTTTTTATCTTCCCACCCGTGACCTTTCCTCTGTGCTGTTCCGTTCCCGGTGGGTCCGAGTCGGGAGCGTGGGCTGGGACTTGGTGCGTTCTGCGCCCCCGCTGCGATGCCGGGCTGCTGGGCCGAGTCCTCACCGTCTGTCCTGTCCACTTCCGGGCTGGATGTTCTCAAGGCTTCATCGTGTCTTTTTCTTGGTTGATTGGCGAGAGTTCTTCGTGGTCTTGCTTGACATCGCACCACTTCCCGGAGAGCAGCGACCCCGCCCGGCGCGTCCTGGCGGAGCCTTCCCGGGTCACAGATGTCACGGGGCGGGGGCATTTCTGGAGCTTCGCAGGGAGCCGTCATGGCACGGCCGCCGCCCCCGGTGACCCTGGTTCTTTCGCAGGCCCGGCCGCCCTGGCCTCGCCCGCCTTCCGCCCGAGGAGTGCCCGTCTGTCCCAGCGTCCTGTGGGCTCCCTGGTGGCGAGTCCGCCGGCCTCCCCCCCGGCGCATGGCGGCCCCGGCCCGGGCGGCGTTTTCCCTTCCTCTCCTCGGGGGCGCTGCTCCCGTTTTCCCGGGAGAATCGCGCCTTTGCGCGCAGTGCGGTTTTCCCGCTGCGGAGGCTCCACTTCCCCTTTAGCGCCACTTTTGATGACGAGCTCGGGGCTCGCTGGGCGTTTCGAACCTGTGGTTTTATAGTTTCCATCAGATCTGGGGAAGTTTGGTCATTGTTGTTTGAAATCTTGCTGGTCCCCCGCCCCACCCACCGGCACCTCGGCCTGGAGACTTCCTAAGGCAGGACACTGGGCAGTCCCATCGTCTGTGCTCGGTCTTCAATGTCGCTTCCTTTATTTGTTTATTCACTTTTGGAGAGAGGGGAAGGGAGGAAATTAATATTTGAGAGATACAGTGATCAGCTGCCTCTCATGCGCCCCCTACTGGGGACCCAGGCATGTGCCCTGACTGGGAATCAAACTGGGGACCTCTCTGCTCACAGGCCGGCACTCAATCCACTGAGCCACACCCGCTGGGGCCCTATTCCTTTTAAATCCACTCACTCAGGTTTCCTTCCCCCTCTCGCCCCTGAAATCACTCTCCTTAAGTCCCCAGGGACCTCTGTGTGTTACAACCGAGGTTCCTCCTCCACCCCAGCACCCCTCCCTCCTCAGGGGACACTCTTCACCCCTCTGCAGCCCCCCTCACCCTTGGTGGCCACCTGCTGGGTCCAGGCTACTCCACTCCTGTCCACTCAGGTCCCTGGTGAGCTCGCAGGTCACGTGCCTCAACCCACCTGCACACGGTGACGCCCTCACTCCCATCTCTGTCACTGCGGCTCCGTCTCCGTCTCCTCCTGGGCTCCTGAGAGAACGTTGGCATGGACTCCAGCAGCTGCCATCCTGCCCCTCCCAGCGGCTCAGGTCTCGACCTTGAGCCATCCTAACGCTTCCCTCTGCTCCCCCCACAGCCCGCTCAGGAGCCGACCCCCAGTTCATCACCTCTCAGTCACTCTCCGAGGGGACTGTCCTCTGCACCCCAGCTCTGGAAGTCCACTCTCCATGCTGGTCGCCCCTTCAACACACACAGCAGGCCCTCTCGTCCCCCTCAAACCTTCCAGGAGCTTCCTTCCGTGGCAGGCACGTCGAAGCCCTTCCGGGGCCTCGGCTCTCCTGTCCCTGCCTGGTGCTCTGCCTCCTCGCTATCCACAGCAAGGCAGGCAGCGCTGGCCTCAGGGTCTTTGCACAGGCTGTTCCCTCCGCTGGGAGTGCTGTCCCCCCCCACTCCTTCCAGTCCCCTCCCTCCTGCCCGCCCAGCGCTGCCTCCCGCCACTGACCTCACTTTCTGACTTCAAGCTTCCTCCGTGGCCGTGGGCGTCCATCATCCTGTGCCTGGGAGGCCAACCCCATGTAGGCGAGCTGCTCACCTCTGTTCCCTGCTGCCCCTTCGGTGCCTGGCACGGTGCCAGGCACACAGTAGGTGCTCAGTGAGGAAGTGCCAGTGGCTGAAAAGGCAGCCAGGGAGGGGAGGACTGAGTCAGCTCTGCCCCAGGCAGGGGCACCGACCAGAAATCGGGGTGTGGCTGAGGTCTGAGCCGGACCGAGTTCTAACAGCCAAAGGTGACCAGATGCTGAGTAAACCGGCTCAGGGTCACAAGGGGCAAAGTGGGAAGATTGAGGGCAGTGACTGGAAGCAGGGGCTGCGCAGGCTCCACCCCCGGGGGCTTCTCCCTCTCCTGGGACTGTGTGGCCGAGGGGGTTGGTGAGGACCCTGCACTCCACCCTCCCTGTGGCCTTGGCCAGAGGTGATGGTCAGCCAGGGCCCTACAGTGAGGGTCGCCCAGCAACAGGGGAGGCCAGGCCCCGCCCCCCCCACCCCCCCCACCCCCCGGCCCTCAGGACCTCAGCTCTGGACATCGGGTGGGGTGGCCATGCCCGGGTTCGGGGGGGTCCTCAGCACCAGGGTCTGTGGGCTCTGTCTCCTCAGCACCCACGGTTGCAGCTCAGACACTGGCCAGGGCCCTTCTCTGGACACCGTGGCGGGAAGGAGGGAGGCTCCGCACAAAGGTTAAGTGAGAAGCCAGCTGCTGCCTGGCCTCCGCCCCATCCCCACTTTCCAGCCCTGGGGTGTGGCTGCATGCAGGAGGAGGGACAGGGAAACTCACAGTCCCTGGGGTCACGGCGATCTAATCTATTCAGAAAGGGTCTCAGGAATTCCCTTCTGAGGGTCCGTGGCAGGTCCCCCGCCCCTGCTCCCCACCCACCTAGGCACTTGCAGTTAGGAGCTGGGTCCTGGAACTCCCAGGGGGGCCCTGGACCCTTGGTGCCGGGCACGGGTGTGGTCAGCACTCTGGTGCCTGGGGCAAGGAGTGGGCTCCTCCCCAGGGACTATGGGCCAGCGACCTGCTGGCTCTCCAGGACGGGGCCAGAGAGGCCACTGAAAACCCCACAGTGGGGATGTGGGCGAGGGGACACGCACCTGGAGAAGCCGTTGTGTGTCTGCCTGCCTGTGGTGGGGGCGGCTCCCCAGGTCAGGAGGGGTGTGGCTGATATGGGTGGGCAGGGGCGTGAGAGGCCCGCCCTGGTCACAGGGACCCAGGTCAGAGCCCCAGAGCCTGTGACACCCTCGCTCCAGCAGGCTGCGCTCCCAGAGGCCAAAGAGAGGCCCCAACAGGGACATCAGCACTGACCCGCCCAGCTCAGGCCTCTGCCTCCCCGGCCCCTGGGGCCTGGGTCTGTGAAATGGGCCCGTCACAGTGGGTGTGGGCAGGTGCCAGGCGGCAGAGATGGGGGCTGGGTCCCGACTTCGGAGCCAAAACTGCTCCTGGCCGTGTCTCTGATTTGAGAGAGCAGCCCCCCTGCCTGCACCCCGGCTGCCCACTCGGCGGGCGAGGGCCCTTTGTGGGGCGGGGGAGGCGCGGTGCGGCGGCCAGCAGGCCTCCTCCGGAGACTCCCTCCCACCTCTGGCAGCCCCGGCCCCCGCCCGCGCACACACGCAACTATTTAATTTTGCTCTGGCAAGGAATAATAGAGTCCTGTGTATCTATTACAGATGCGGAGAGATTGGGCCACCGCGGCCGCGCGGCACATTCAGAGCCCGAACAAAGCTGGCTACAATCGCCGGGGCTGCCATTATCCATTCAGCAGTGGTAATGAATGAGCCCGGCGGAGCCTGCCATATACCACCCGGCCCAGATAACGGCTGAAAGGAGAAAATTAAATTTTGCTTTTGTTGAAACATTATGATTTATGTATTTGTAATATAGACTGTGGTGGGCAATTGGGGGAGAAAAAGATTGCCGAGCATCCTTCAGGTTACTGATGGCCCCGCCGGCCACTCAGAGAGCCGAGCCCCGCCCACGCCCCTCTCCAGGCAGATTCCCACTAACCTGCTCCCCCTCGGGGTTCGGGGGAGTGGGCGGGGTGGCCTGAGGGCACCCTGGGCTCGGATCCCCGCTCCGTGTGATGGACTCAGACCCCGGGCCGGGCTTGCGGATGGTGCCGTGCCCTACCTGGGCCCACAGGAATAATTAACTTCTCCCGCCCGGCTCTGGAGAGACGGACGCACGAGCACAGCCCGTGATCCATAATCTCGCGGGCTTGTCCCTTCCTGCAGCTGTCAGGCAGGCTTAGAGTGTTGCAGGAGGTAACGAACTTGGGGCCGCACAGGAGTTCCCAAGCGAGGATCTGGGGGCGTGGCTCCACCTGGGTGGCTGGGAGCTGGCATGGGGGAGCAAACTGGGGACCCCCCTTGGCCACAAGCGAGCCGGGGGCCCTCCCTTAATAGGCAGGTCAGCCCGTGGCTCTGGCCCACGTGGCCACGCAGGGCTGAAGCAAGCTTTGTCAGGCTGCGGAGGCTGTGTCTTGGGTGCATGGAGAGAGCCCAGGGCCCAAGGAGGGTCTGGGCTGAGCCTTCCACCCGTCCAAAGTCCTCCCAGCCCAAGTACTGCCGGGTGCTGGGCCACCACGACCCACCCCCATGGCTCACCCCAAACCCCTGCTGGTTCCCAGGAGCTGGCCCATGCCCTTCATCTTACACCCGAAGAGGGGCGCGCTCCACCGATGGCAAACTGAGGCCCAGTGAGGCTGAGTGGCCTGTGGACACCAGCAGGCAGCCGTTGCCAGGATGGGGCCCGTTGTCTACCTGCCACACAACCCCTGCCCTCCCAGAGGTTGGCTGTAGAACCCAGGCCTCCTGTGACCCCGTGGTCTTGCAGGCAGCCTCTCTTCCTACTTCTGGCCCCATGCAGCTGGGAGCAGAGAGGTTCAGCCCATTGGCCGCACCCCTGCATGAATCAGGCTGAACTGCCCTCTGCCTAGCCCTCTGCGCCCCGCAGGGCCCCTCACGGCTCTAGCAACCCAGCAATGGGGGCGGAGCCAGGCTGCCTCACTTCAGCCCTCCCTCAGAAAGGCCCCTGGAGGAGCCCACAGGGCAGGGGAAGCCTGCTCGTTGCTGATGCCCTTTGAGCTGCTGTATCAAACCTTGCCTGAAGCAGGTATCCTTGGTCCCTTCAGCTACTGAGCCAGAACTCCCCTCGCCGCTTCGTGAGTTGGGGCCCTGGTCACTTGCTGCATCAGGAGCTTGGGCCACACTCTCTGCCTCTGGGACCATGCTGGCCACTCACTGTGCTGCCTGGAAACAGGCTCCTCTGCTCAAGGCTCGCCCCTTCTTCCAGAATCAGGAATGTGATTGGCCCAGTTCCTGGGCAGTTAGGGGCAGGCTGTGCAGGTGGCACTGGAATTCAGGCAGAGAAGGATGAAGTCAAATGAAGCAACTAGGGAGGGTCCTGTTGAAGAGCCGGACCCACCTCTTCCCTTTCTTCTCTCTACCTCCCTCTCCAAGGGGGTCGCCCACACCACCGCTGTCCCAGCTCCCGAGACGCCGGATTCGCTGGGCACCGGGCCTCGGCTCTCCTACAGGTCACCGCCTGTTGCCACGGGGAGGCAGCGGCAGAACTTGCCTTGGGGCAGGCTCGTGTGCTCCACAGGCTGGGTCCTGCCCCCTCGCTCATCTGCACCTTCTGTGGGGGCCCTGCGGGGGCTTCCCCGGGGCTGGGCTCTCGAACAGCCCTCCCTCGTCCGACTGGCGAGTGGAAGTCGCATTGCATATGCAGAGGGCGTCAGACTGGGAGAGTAATTTTATTACAAGATTTATTTTGTGTCACAGGCTGCCCCCTCGAGTGTGGCGGCGGTGTCCTCCCCACAGCGGCCAAGCACCACTGAGCGCGACTATGAGAAGGGCCCTGGGCCTGCAGGGGGCTTCTGAGCGCCTGTCCACTGAGCCCCCGGGCTTGCGTGCGCCCCGCCCCCCTTCTCCCGCGGGGTCCTGCCTCTGGCCTGCTCCCCTGCCCCTCCACACCGGGGCCTGTCAGGGGTGGGGCAGAGGTGGGAGTTGTGCTCAGGGCAGGGTCGCTGAGGCACCACGGCAGGGACCCCGTGGGTGCTGATTCTCCCGGACTCTGCTCTCCACCCTTATCTGTTCGAAGATGCAGGTCCTTTCTCCATCTAAAGATGGTGGCCTACCTGAAGGGCTCCAGGGGTGGAGGCCAGCGGGTGTCTTGTGACTTCCAGGAAGGTCCAGACTCTGCGTGAGGAGGTCGTCCTGCAGTGACATGAGGGAGGGGCGCAAGGTGCATGCAATGGCCACTCTGGCTTCTCCTGGCCCACGGCCACCTATGCCCTGGGAGGCCGCTTCTTCTAGGAAGCCTTCCTGACCCCACCCAAGGTTTCAGAAAGCTCCATTCCACGTGCCCCAGAATCCCCAAGCTGTCACAAGGTTGCCTCTTGGCTTCTCCCTCTCCTTGCCCCAGGGCGGGTGCAGGGCTGCTGTGTGGTGTCTGGGCAGGCCCGGAGCCTCCATTCATGTTGCCAGGAGGCAGGCCTTCTCGCTCAGGGGCTGTAATGGGAGCCAGGTGGGGAGCCCTGCAGGGGCAGCTGCAGTGAAGGGCTGTCAGTGGGAGTCGGGGGCTGTCCTACTTCCATGTCCAGCAGGGGGACCCTCCCCGTGACCCCACAATGGTGCACTCAGAATGGCCTCACTAGGCGCTGGGGTGCCCTGTGGACCCCCATGGGGGCACAGCCACATGGGGAGCGCCAGCCCAGGGGACTGCACTGGCGGCAGGCCACCCTCAGTGTGGGTGAGGTGAGTGAGTGGACAACTGGGCCAGGATGGGGTCTCCTGTGGAGACACCAGAGCCAGAGGCCTGGGAGACGGGACGGCGCCGCTGACGGAGGGTAGTGCCTCTACTGGAGTGAGCGCCTGCTGTCCCCAGTGTAGGGACTGCTGTCCAGGCTCCCCTGAGGCTTCGGATGATGGCCCGCCTGAGACTCAGCCCCCGGGGAGACCTGTCCTCAGAGCACAGCACATAGTATCTCCCCGGCTGGCTGAGGGAGGCTGGGTGTCTCTGGGGGGGGGGGGGCAGGGCCAGGGCCCTGCTAACGGAGCCCGCAGGCCCACATGCCTCTGACCACCCTCTCCACGGAGCCTGGGCCCGGGGCAGGATGTGACGGTCAGTGGTGGCCACCTCCCCAGGACAGCGGGAGGACCACTGGAGTCCCCAGCTCTGGGTTCACCCCGTTTGGTGCTCACACCCGGAAGGGGCAGCAGGGACCACTGAGGGGAGGGTCGGCCCACACAGCCACAGCTGCTGGGCCTACGGGGGGCCTGGAGCCGAGAAGCCGCCCTGGGGGGCTCGGCCTTGCCCTCTGAACTCTGTGCTCGTCTGTCCAGTGGGTGCAGGGCCCGGAGAAGACCCGGGAGGGAAGAGCGTGGAGTGCCCGCCCTGGGCACTGGGTGTGAGGGGGCCCCGCCAGGGCGGCATCTCCACCCCCGGTCGGAGGCCGCACGGTTCCCACGGGCCAGGCCGCTGAGCTCTGCCCGCTTCACTGTCCACGTTGTCCCCTTGAGAGGCAGCCACACCGAGTGCAGCAGGAGCCGGCAGGCAGCCTCAGCGGCCACTGTCAGCACCTTTGGGGCTGGGTCCTGGGTCCTCGGGAGGCACCTGCTGGAGAGCAGGCCCGTGCTGGGGCAGTGAGCCCCCAGGAGGCTCCATCAAGCAGGGGCTGGGGGCTCCCAGGAACCCTGGGCTGCTTTCTCCTGGCTGAGTGGGGAGGGCGTGTGCATGCCTGTGTGCACACATGACTGGTGTACACATGTGTGGTGTGGGTATATGTGGGTGTGCCATGTTATACATGTGGCACCACGTGCGTGCTGTGCACCTGTGCATGGTACGCGTGCAGGTATGGTGTGCATGTGCGTATTGTGTGTGTGGGTTGATGTGCACATGTGTGCAGTGCATGCATGTGTGGTGTGCACATGTGCCACACACCTGTGCATGGTGTGTGCGTGCAGGTATGGTGTGCATGTGTGTTGTGTGTGTGGGTTGATGTGCACATGCATGCTGTGTGCACGTGTCAGTGTTGGCAGTGCTGAGGCCTGGGTGGCCGGCCAGGGGCTCTTCTGCGCGCACACCTGCCTCCCTCCCTCCACCCCTCAGAGGTGGGGCGGGTTTTCCGGAAGATGCGAGTGTGAGGGACAGACCCTGGGAAGGAGGCTTGGTGCTCCCTCTTTGACCTCCTGCTTTCCCTCTGCCCCTGCGGCCTGACGAAGCCACCCCGCGTCCCCGACTGTGTGGTGCTGGGGGGAGGGGGACGCACCCAACGGCCCGGTGTGACGGGAGGGGGGCTGTCACATGGGCCCTGCCCTGGGTGCCGACGCCCGGGGGGGTGACACTGAGCAATGATCCTGATCTCACAGTGGCACCGAGCGCTTCTCAGAAGGAACCTGGCATGGTGGGAGTTTTCGGTCCCAGCTGCTGCGTGCCAGGCAGGGCTGTGGGACAAAAGACATTGTGCCAAGCGTGAGGTTTATGTGGAGCACCGTCCCTCCCCCGGGTCACTCGGGACTTCCGCCTTCCGAGGTCACTCTGACCCAAGAGAGGCTTTTGGAGCGAGGCCGGGCCACAGGGCGCTGGGCCAGGGTCACCATGTGCCTGCGGGGCGAGCCCTGGCCGGCGCCCGTTGTCTGCTCCCGGGCTGTTCCCACGGCCCAGTGGGGTGGGAGCGGGAGGACAGCCTGCGGCATGTGGCAAGTGTGCCGACATCACTCACCGCCTGCCTGCGGCTTGTGCACCAGCCCAGGGCCACAGTGCGGCTTCCCGGTGGGCCCCTGGCCCGGCCACCTCCCCCTGCGGAGCCGCACCCACCTGGCCGGCTGGCCGAGCTGGAGTGTTCTGTCACCCGCTATGGGCTGAGTGACTGTGGTGCCTGGCCCTGGCTGCCCCACCTGACCTGGTGATGAGTGCCCGGGAGAAAGGCCCAGCCTGGCTTCCTCCTTGGAGGGTGGCCGTGTCCCCTGGGTCCAGAGGCAGCCCAGCCTCCCAAGGGCCACTGATTGCCGTAGGTTGGATGGATGACAAACGGGTGAATGTGTGGGTGCACTTGAGCCGCGGAGGGAGCAGCTGGGGGCTCCAGGCCTGCCCTCAGCTCGCAGCACCGCACTGTCAGGACCGGGCAGCTCTCATGCCGTCCTTCCTCCCTACACACCATGAGGCATGTGTGCTTAGGGGTAGAGTCTGGTGTGGAACAGTGGGAGACACCGGAGGGGACTGAGTGGGAAGGAGGGAGGGGCCCACTCGCAGCCTCGCTCAGGGCCTGCTGGGACACCGCCTGAGCCCAGGGTGGAGGGCATGGTGCAGGCGGGGAGGGGAACTTCGAGCCCCAGCAACCACGAGTGGGCAGAGAGGCCGCCCGCCCTGCTCTCGGGTTCCTCCCTCTCTGCACCCTGGACTTGCACCCTCTTTGAGGGCAAGAGCATCCTGCGTCTCAGCCCATTCCCAAGGATGGATGGTGGATGAGGCACCTGCAACTGGGAGGGACAGAGGATGGTAGAAGGGAAGGCAAGTGGATGGACAGATGGGTGGATGGGGACGGTGGATGGGTGGGCGACAAGTGGGTGACTGCGTGGATGCACTCAAGCAGTGGAACGAAGCCACACACAAGCCCACAGCCGTGCTGACCGCTTGGACGGACACATTTGTGACCACAGCTTTGAGGGGCTTCTTAGCACTGCCCAGCAAACCTACCTCCTTTCTCCTTCCCAGTCAAAACTGTTGCTTCAGGACCACTTCCCCCCTCAGTCTCTTCTCTCCTTCACCCCTTAATCCCAGCGGCTGTCCGTATCTCTTCATTCACTGAGAAACTAGGGTAACCTGAGAGACTGTCCCCGTGTGACTGCCCCCACCTCCACGACCACCTGCACACCTGCTCCCACATGCACGCAGGCGACCCAGGGGTGGTAGGAGTGCCCGGGGGGGCCACGCCAGCTCTTGGGCGCCAGGCCGTCACGCAGAGTGGCCAGGGGACTGACGGAAGAAGTGGATGCGTGGCAGGTTGACGGATGGACGGTGGCCAGTGGATGGCTGTGCAGGCGTATGGAGAGGGACAGAGCGTGGGGGTGGGGGGTGCACGAGAGGCATGGACTCTGAAGGGGGGGGGTGAACCTCCTTGAATGGGTGAGTGGAGGAGGGACAAGTGGATGGAAGGTGAGTTCGCGGGGCATGAGGCGATGGAAGGATGGGCGACCCCTGTCTGGGCCCCCTGAACTGTCCCCGTCCCTGTCCCCCAAGCCTGCGATGTGGGTGCCCCGTCTCCTGTCAGGGCTCTCCATCCCCAGCCATGGCTGCCCAGCCTCCTGCCCATGCCCGGCCCCAGGGGGCAGCCGGCCTGGGGGCGTCCGTGTGGCGCCCGGGGGCGAGGGCAGGCGTGATGGCGGGGACACAGCCTTGATGTCTCCCCCCACACACTCACCCTCCAGCCCTGGGCATTTCTGCCCTCTGGGGGTCACAGCCCTAGCGGTCCCCCTCCTGTTGCCCCCCCACCCTTGGTTTCTCTGGGGAAGTTTCAGAGGCCCCAGAACTATGGGGGAATGGGCAGCGGGGAGGACTAACTGGCATGGAGCCCTACTGTGTGCAGGCCTGCAGGCCCGCCCCACCCTACCCCTGTGGAGAGGGAGTGTGGGCCCCACTGCGTGTGTGTCCCGCAGGGCGGGGAGTGCGTGGAGGCGAGGGCCGCGCGGCACCTGGGGGCGGAGACGCCCGTCAAGGGTGATTGCGTGGCAGCGGCAATTATGGGATTTCCGCGAGACTCATTCTGGGCTGGGGCGGCCGCCCCAGCTCAGCGGCTGGCGCAGCAGACACCGCTGACATTTCCGCGTCTGTGGTGGTAATTGAGGTCCTGGCCCTCGAACTGGGGGAGTGTCCCTGCTCGTCACAGCCAGGACTCTGCAGCCCCGCCCCATGGAGGCTGATGGGGAAACTGAGGCCCGGCTGAGGAGGGAGGGACCAGCATGACCCCCCCAGCAGCATCAGCCCTGTGCACCCGGGCTACTCACGGTCAGCCAGGTGGCCTGAGGTCCTCCAAAGCCCATGCAGCCCCCTCAGCCTCCCGATGGGCCGGCGGCCTCGTGGTCTGTGCCAGGTCCAGCTCTCAGGCCACCTTTCGGCCTCCCTCACCGCCCACCCCACTCCCGGGGCCGTGTCCCTCTCCTGTGTGCCGGTGACAGTGACCATCCTGCAGGAGCCTCGCCCCTCCCTCACCACCCCTGTCCCCTGGGAAGGGTGGTCTCCACCCTGCACTGCCCCCTCCTGCCAGCCTCTGCGGCAACCCCTGCCCTAAGGGTCATGGCTCAGCCCTGCCCGGCAAGACCTCCTCATGCCACCCCCACATCCTGCCTCACGGCCTCTGACCCTGGGACCCACCCCAGCCCTCCCCACTCGGAGCGTGCTCCCCTCCTGGCCTCCTCCCATGGGGGCTTCTCAGGGCTCAGTCCTGGGCCCTCAGGTCCCCTCACCGCCTCCCCACCCACAGACGGTGGCTCCTAGCCCTGCTCCCCACTGTCTCTGTGGGCGTCCCCCCCGGGGATGGGCCCTCGTCCACCCAGAACTGAGCCACCACATCCGCTTTATCCCAAACAGCCAGCTCTACCAGCATGACCAGCTTTGCTCCTGACCCGTCCTGCTTCCTTGTGGGTGTGCCGTGCCCTCTCCTCTGCGGCCCCTGACCCCACAGAGTAGGTCCCCACTCCTGCAGACCCCAGCTCCCTGCCCTGCCCGGGGGACCCCATCTCAGGCTGTCCCCCAGGCTTCCTCTGGTGCCCCTGCCTCAGGCAGGGGGTCCTGTGACTTCCCACCTCCAGTGACAGCCCCAGGACGCAGAGGGCCCCCCGCCCGCCCACCTTTGAGACGGGGGTGGGAGGTGGGGTGGGCGCCCAGCAGCCTCAGCTCACGCCCAGAGCAGCGAGCGCCGCGGCGGGCGGGGGTTCCGGAGGCGGCTCTGCCCCCTGGGAGCTGCCGGGGGCGCGCGGGCAGCGGGGGCTCTGCGGTGCGCAGCGAAGGCTATTTAAATGCTCCATTGGAGAGGGATTAAAGTTTACGCAAGGTCACCGAGGATGTGATAATTATAATCACAGGTTTTGGCTCCACAATGACAGCCATTTGTTATTTCCGCTCGGGCGGCTCCCGCAGCCCCGACTGGTGACAGGCGTGGACTGATTTAGTGGCCCGAGCCCGCACCCCGCCCCTCCCGCCGCGTCCCCGCAGCCCCCACCGCTGGGGCTGCCGCGGGGCTCCACCCCCAGGGGCTCAGGCTTATTATGGGATGGGAGGGGGCGCGCCAGGGCGGCAGGGATGGAGGCAGAGACAGGGGGTGCGGTAGCCTGGGCCAGGGACCAGGGTTCCCACAAGGGGCTGGGGCTGCCCTGAGGCCTCGGAGGTCTCTCCACCGGTGCGCCGGCCCGGCACGCGCCGCGTCCCAGGCTCCTGGCTGCACCGCTGGCCGCCCTGTCAGCACCCCCCTGCACGGCCGCTGCAGCGAGTCAGCGCCCGCTGAAGGGTTCTGCTCGCCGCGCTGTCTCCCGCTGAAACTTCCCCTGGGACCCCCGTGTCTCCCTGGAACGCTCCGGGTTCTCCTGAGGGGAGGGCCCAGGGCCGGCGCAGCTCCGCAGGACGTGCCTACGTTTCCCCACCCCTCACGCGGACGCGCCGTCCGGGCTGGGTGCGCCCTGAGCCGAGTTGGTGGCTGCCCTGCACGAAGGTCCCTAAGCCCCGCCACCGGCATCGGGACGGCCTCAGCAGACAGCGCCGGCCGGCCAGGGCAGGTGCCGGCCAGAGCTGCCCGCGGACGGGCACGGGCGCCCCGTCTCTGCGGGACTCCCTGACTGGCCACGCCCCCTCTGTGCCTCCGTGTCCTCTCTGTACCTTGTTCGGGGACAGAGTCGGGGAGCGGCGGCCTGAGGTGGGGCACACCCTCCACGTGCTGGGGCCGTGGCGGCGCTTGCCCCGCCTGTTGCTGCCCGTGATGGGCACAGCTTTTTTGTTTGTTTTCGCAATCAGAGGTGAGTGCGCTTTAATACACATTAAATGGTGATGAATGGGGGTCCGGGCGGCCGGCCTGACGCCGCATTTGTCTTGGAAGGAGCAGGGAGATTGATAACTCGCAGGCGCCACAAAAATCGAGTAGGGCCCGTGCGGGAGGCTGCTTCTTCCTGAGGTGCCTCGGCCCCACCTGTTCGTCCAGGGGACCAGATGAGGGCCTCGAGGGGCCTGATGAGGGCCATGGGATGGTCCCGGGATCACGTTTTAGGACAATCCCTCTTTTTCTTCCATTTCTCCAATCTGGGCCCTGGGGGAGTGGTAGGACTCCAGACTCTGCCTCTTCGAGAGCACGTGGCCTGGCAGGACCCACCCTCCACCCCCTTCCTCCTGGTACAGAATGTAATGCCACGTGCTTCTCGCCTTGGCCTCACCTGTGGCTGCTGCCCAGGCCTGACTCTCAGCCGCTGGCGAACTTGAGGCTCAGCTTGTCCAGTTTGAACCGCCCCGCTGGGAAGCTGAGACACTGTCTTGTCTTTCCGACGGGGCTGGGCCTTCTCTGCCCGTGCCCGCACCCCACGGAGCCTGTCCCTGGGGCTGTGTCTCCAGGCTCCTTGGCAGACGACCCGCCCTCCTGCCTCAGCCCCTCGCCAGAGGCGTGTCATCACTGAGCTGGTTTCCGCTGGGCCAAAGCCACATGACCTGTCAAAATGGTCACTTTTCTGTTCTTCCCTGTGGAGGCCCACCTCAGTCAGTTTGGCCCGGAACCCAGCCCCATGGACCTGAGGCGCGAACACCAGAACTTAGTCTCTCAGTCGTGGAGGCTGAAGGCCCAGATCAGGGGCCCGTGGGCCTGGCTTTTCCGGGGCCTCCTCTGCCGGACCCCGAACAGGCCAGATGGGCCAGTGCATCATGTACCCAGGCGAGAGGGGAGGGTGCGCCCCCGGGCAGTCAGGGGTCGGGCTGTGGCTAGGCTGGCCTGAGAGGGGAGCAGGCAGAGGGCCTGGGGGCGTGCTGGGGTCACTTTACCCCGTCCCAGGCCCAGCCTGGGCTGGTGGCCCCAGCTCTGCCTGCAGGTCCTGCCAGGCTCCGAGCAGTGTCTCCAGCGGCTAGCAGGCTGGGTGGGGCGGTCGTGGGCAGGGGCTCGCCCGCTGTGGCCCGGTGAAATGTTCTATATAAATGTAAATTTCCCTCTGAGCTGGCCGCTCGCTCATTCAACAAGCTCCCCGTGTGGCGCTGTCAGTCCAATTTTCCACACTCCGCGTCTCTGTTCTGTCCGGGGCACGCTGGGTGGGCAGCTGGGGAAGTTCAGCCTGCCAGGCGCGGACAGGCCCACCCGGGCGCTCGCCCAGGTTCCACCTCCGCTGCTCCTTCCTGGTGTGTGGGTGCTGGGCAGATGGGGTACAGGAAGAAGGGGCTCCATTTAGGGCCCCCCACCTGCTCAGGACCTCAGGGTCACCCTCTCCCTCTGACCCCCGTGGGGGCACCGTTGGGATCTGCAGGACTCCGCCTTCTGGTGGCAGCCGCTTTGGTCAGGAGCCAGGTGGGAAACAGGCCTGGGAGCCGGCTGAGGCTCAGAGCCAGCCCTGCGCCAAGTCCCTGGCACCGGAGGAGGGACAGGCAGTCGGGACGCCGCTGCCCAGAGTCCGGTGGGGAGGTGACGCGGCTTGGGGCCGGCCGCCTGCTCCCACCTCCCTCGCCCTGCCACCCCCCCAAGTGTTTGCTGCCCATGCCTTCTGGGTACGGAGCGCTTGCCTCGGCGCCTGGGGGCGCTGGTGGGAGAAGGCCCAGCCGCAAGCCCCACCGGGGACTCAGGCGGAGGTGGCGACAGGCATGGTGCCGGCTGACCCACAGCAAACCGCACGGGGCGACCGTGTCCAGTCTCATGGGGCCACACGCGGCTGCCAGCCCGGACAGCTGTCCGCCCTGCAGCTCCAACCCCCCTCCGCACCCTGCCCTGGGGGTCCCTGCAGGCTAGGGCTCTCTTTCTGGCATTTCACACAAACGCATCTCTCTCCTCTGGTCCTTCCCGTCGGTGCCAGCACCTTGAGAACAACCCAGGTGGTGGCTGTGAGGACCACCTGTGCCTTACTCCTGCCGAGGGACACCCCTGGTGCGCAGGGGACAGGCAGGCGGGCGAGGTGGCGCTGGGCGCGGGCGATGCGGAGAACGCACGCCTGGTCACGCACAAGTGTCCGTGTGGACGTGGCTTCCCTCTCCGGGTAAACGCAGAGTGGCCGGGTCTGCAGGCGCGGTTCTGAAGGATCAGCTGTGAGCTGCTGCCGCCGCGGGACCTGGGCAGGGGGACCCGCCTGTGCTGGGCACCACCGCCTTCCGACGGTCGCCCGCCGCCGCGGCGTGCTGGCTCCCGCCCGGCATGGACGTGCGCGCCCCCGAGGACCACGGCGGCGGGGGACGGGATGGGGGGCGGGCGTCTTCTCACGGGCTCATTTGCCATCCCTGCATCTTCTTTGGTAAAAAAAATGCTCACTCAAATCTTTCGGCCATTTTTAATTGGGTTGTTTGTCTTCTTAGTATTAAGTTGTAGGAGATGTTGTTTTCCCAGTTTAAAAAAAATTGAGATATAATTCATGTAACATAAACTTCGCCGTTTTAAAGCATGCAATTCTGAGATTCTTCCGTATCGCACAGGTGTACAGCTGTCACCGCCCCTAATTCCAGACCCCGGTGCGCAGCCCGGAAGGGGACTGTCCCCATTGACCGCACGGCCTCCCCGCAGTCCTAGCGTCCTCACAGAGGGAGCCAGACCACGGGTGGACGAGCCCCGGGGCGCCCCGGGCTCCCTGGAGCGCGGCCTGGGGAGCGGGGCCTTCCCCCCATCCCCCACCCCACCCCTGGGCTCCAGGGGCGGGAGCTCAGGGAGAGAGCGCTGGGAGCTGGGGGGGGGGGGGCGGGCGCGGGGGGAGGGGCGGGTGGCCTCGGACGCCACTGCTGCAAACCACCAGGGAGCTGACCAGTCCAGGCCCCCCAGGGCAGGCTCAGTGATGGCGGCTTCTGCAGGGACAGGCGGCGGGGAGGGCACGGCGTCTGCCCGGGCACCTGCCAGAGCAGGAACCGCCCACCGAGCCTGATTTATAAGGTGTCTCGCTCCAGGTCGTTTGCTTTTCCAAAGGCTGCAGAAATGTAATTGCTCTTTGAAGGGGAAAAAAAGCCCTAAATAAAGCCGTTAATTGCAAGCAAGCGGCTCCTCTAATGGGCAGTCTTATCGGCCTCCAGGGGCCGCAGGCGTGGGACCCTGAGAGGGGCTGCCCAGGCGGGAGGGCGGCGGGGTCAGCGGGCGCGAGGCGGACGCAGGGTGACGGTGAAGCCCTCGCTGCGCAGCCCTCTGGCCGGCGGTTAATTGGAATGACGCGGCGATGCCCGTGGCTGCGGCAGGACGAACTCTTCATTTGATCTCTCTCCTGGGCAGATTAATTAAGTGTTATCAGTGACCCCAGACAGCAGGGGGCTAAGGACAGGGCGGGGCTACGCTGGGGGGCGGGTGTCAAAGCAGCCACAGCTCCTGAGCCACCAGCGCCGGGCCCTGGCGCTAGAGCTCAGAGACGTGGGGACAGTGACAGGGACCTTTGTACTGCATCACACACAGTCACTCGGCCACCTGCCCCTCCACGTGGACTAAGTCCAGCTGCACGTGCTGTGGGCCTCACACTCCAGGGCTCGTCCTGGAGCCCAGACCACGCTGGCAGCTGGGGGTCCACCCTGGGGTCCAGCCCCCACGGGCAGCCGCTACTGTTTCAGCCCCTGGGAGGGAACCCCTCATCTGTCCAGCCTGCTGGCCGGCTCCCACCTGAGTGTGAGGGCTGCCCCATGGGAACCAGGGTTTCCAGCGAGCCCATGCTCCTGGGCCCAGGGCCGGGGTGAGGCTGAGCTGACACCGGCAACCCGCTGAGGTAGCGAGGTACCCCTAGTGGCGCCGAGTCCCCAGGCCTAGGGGACGTGCCCTTCACGGAACTGAGTCCCAGGCCCCTCACAGGCACAAACACTAGGCTGGGACCATCTCTCTCCCTCTTTCTCCCTGAGTTCCTGCCTGTGACCTCACTCCCTGCCTGTCTCCCTGGCGACACCAGCGCCCTCGGCATCACTGGCCCCGAACAGCCTGTTGAAGCCGGGATGCTGTAATGAGAGGAGCCCATGGGCGCTGTGGCTGCTCAGGACCCTGCTCCCAGAGCTGGGGCTGCGGCAGTGGAGTCAGGGGAGCGGTGCTCCGGAGCTCTGGGGGAGCCTGGGAAGGAAACCCCCCAACCAAGCCGGCCCTCCCCACCTCTCTGGAGCTGCACGCCCTTCCCTCACCCTTGAGCCAAAGACCCTGCGGGGATGGTGGGCCAGCGGACAGCTGTCCTGCACCGTGGAGAGCAAGTCATCTGTAGCTGGACTTAGACAGACTTGGCCTCCAGCCCAGGCTTTGCCCTCTGCCAGCTAGGTGGCCCAAGCTGGCTGCTCCACCTGTGAGAGGCCAAAGGGTCCCCATCCTGCTGGGCTGGGCTGATGCAGAGAAACTGTGAGCAGTGCTGTGGGCAGGAAGAAATGGTGGTTGTGATGGTGGTGATGATGGTGATGATGGTTGTGATGGTTGTGATGGTGGTAATGATGGTGATGGTGGTAATGGTGGTGGTGGTG
>PVJI01023634.1:0-23220 GCA_004026765.1 Micronycteris hirsuta
AGGAACCACTATGGAGGACTTATGGACAGAGCCAAGGGGGAGGAGGAGGTGGGGAGGGAAGTGGAGTTGGAGGGGGAGAGGAGGGGAGAGGATGCAGATAACTGTAATTGAACAACAATAAAGTAATTATTAAAAAAAAGAAAGTATGGTGCATTTACAGAATGGAATCTATGCAGCAGAGAGAAAAAAGGAGCTTATACCCTTTGCAACAGCATGGATGGAACTGGAGAGCATTATGCTAAGCATAATAAAGCAGGTGGTGAGGGACAAATATCATATGATCTCACCTTTATCCAGAACATAATCAACAAAAGAAAAAAGCAAGCAAAATATAACCAGACATTGACATTAAGAACAATCTAACAATAGCTAGAGGGGAGGAAGGAGAGGAGTATGAGAAGAAGGGTTTTCAGGAACTACTATAAAGGACACATAGACAAAACCAAGGGAGAGGGTGGAAACAAGGGAGGGAGGTGGGTTTGGATGGGGTGGGGGTAGGTGAGGGGAGAAAATGCAGACAACTGTAATTGAACAACAATAAAGTAATTTAAAAATATTAATAAAGAGAAAGTACATTTAAAACAAACAAACAAAAACCCAAACAGATTGCTATTGCTATGGTGGGCCTTTTGTGGTTTCATATAAATTTCTGGAAAAAAAAATCTAAAAAATGTAACTTTGTTTTTCTCTTTTTTATTCTTCCCTTCCTGTATTTGTTATTTTTCTATTTCTCTCTTTTATTCTTATTATTTACCTTTAAGGAAGTCACATCAAAGCATGGCTTTCTTGCTCGCTCGCTCTCTCTCTCTCTCTCTCTCTCTCTGGTTTTGTATATTACTACTCTGTTGAAAAGTTTAGTGTCTTAACCAGCCACTTTCATTCAATATCTGTACCTGTATATTACTTGCAAAAGCCTTCAAACACCTTTCTTTTTAAATATACTTACATTCACACAGGCAACATTCTAGAACAGTCCTGACCTTGTGTATGAGGACCATTCTTTAAAAATGAAGTATAAGCAGGTTAAGTAGTAGAAGCCTCTACTACTCCCACATGTATTACATTCTGTTGTATATTTCTTTCTGAGCTTTGACAGATGCAGTTGTTTTTAGTTTATTTCCCTATTTTGGGGATCTTCTCCTTAATATCTCCAGAGCAGTTACCTTTTCAATGACCCTCATTTCAAAATGCTGACAAGAATTTGATGTATTCATATATTTTGGTCATAATCAGCCTCTGAGCTATTTCATATTTTGTACCTGTTGTACCATTGTGAAATGTACTTGCCTCTCAATGAAGATGTTTCAAGTCTCCCATTGATCTTTCAGGGCATATGCAAGAATCTTGTTTTATTTCTGCAGGAATCTATCAAATGCCCTGACCTGTCCTTAAATTCTGGCTTAGAAAAATGACTAATTTAGCTAGCATTGAAATTAAATTTTGTTTTAACGATTAAGTGAGCCAATGGGATTCAATGAGAGCATGCTTTAGTATATTCTCCCACTGTGTATGAAAAAAGAAACAGTTGCCTGTCACAGATCCTGTCTTGCAGAATCCATATGCTGTGGCTGATTTGAAAATAAATGCACATGGACTACATAAATCCTGTGGAGATTAAAAGGGGACTACACTGACACTCTCTAAGTCAGAGAGAGAGTGCCTTGGAATGCCTCAGCCACTCTGTCAAGAGTCCAGCTCTCCAACCCTTGCCTAGACAGGCTTTTACTGTCTTTCTGGGTACATTAGATTAGAACGGTCTTCATTTACTATGCATAGGTTCACATTAGGTGATAGACAACAAAGGAGAGGACATCAAAGAAGGATATTTGCAAATGTAAAGGGAAAGGGGTTGGGCTAGACTTGAGAGGTTTAGCATAGACTTTCAGAAAGTTACTTTGGAGATATGCAATAAACATTTGATGCTTCAATCCAGGGTAAGAGAGTTTTAGCAAGAGTAAGCCTCAGCGTTTTTAGGTACAATGCAGGCTTCATTTCCCCACAGGAAAACCTGACCATGGACGTGGGGCCTGCTTGCCAAATCTCACGTCCCACTGAGTTTTTTAAAATGAGAGCTGAGCTACAATTCCCACGATGTGTGGAAGGGTTCTCCATACTTGCCTCACTTGTAATAAGGAAGGATTTGACATGAAGTTATGGAGAGAAATGATTGTCACCTCTTTGTCTTATTTTCTTGACCAAAACCAGTTCATGGCATGCTGAAAAAAAAAAATAAAACTCTGTCCTTCATGTACAGGCAGAAATATCTGACCTGAATATATAAAACTCCCATCAAAAAGCACTTAATAATAATAAACTATTTTCACAATTTCTGTATAATTGTCAGTACCATTTTCAATAAACACCATTCATTTTCAGAATATTTGAATTCTAATGGAAATGGGGAAATGTGTCACAGTTTCTCTCTCATGGGAGCCTTGCTGAGAGCTCATTTCAACTTTGACCTGCTTCAGCTGCCAGAAAGTATTAGTGTTTTTGTAGAATCTTTAAAATGGAGATCCAGAATGAAGGACATGAAGCATAATTAGACCTTTTTACTCTATAGCAAATAAAAAAAGACCAATAAGTATACTTTCTTTCATAGAAAAGTGTTTCACAACTTTCATCCTTTATCAGACCTTCTTAATAGAAAAAAATTTATCTGTGATATTACCTTTTTTTCAGTAAAAATTGTTCAATAAAAATTGTGTATGTTGAATGCCAGAATTCTGGCTGGCAGCAACTAGATTTAAATTCTGTGTACAAATCGAGCCAAATATAAATTCTCTTTGAGGTTATGAGGTTTGATTCAAGTTCTTGGATGAATAAAGTAGTGACTACAGGAGTAGTTTGGGTACATTAGTAAACATATTTTTAAAAGAATCTTTCTGGTTTGTTGAATTATTTATTGAATTTAATGTTATGAATATGTCTCATAGTTTTTGTTTTTTTATTTTTCTTTTATTTTTTTATTGTTTTTCAAGTACAGTTGTCCCCATTTTCCCCGCCACTACTTTCCCCCGCCCCACCCACCGGCCACCTCCCACTCTCAATTCTACCTCCCTTTGGCTTTGTCCATGGGTCACTTGTATGTGTTTCTTGATGATACTTCCCCTTTTTTCACATTATACACCTCCCACCTCTTCTCTGGTTACTGTCAGTTTGTTCTGTATTTCAATTTCTCGTTATATTGTGCTTGCTTATTTGTTTTGTTGATTAGGTTCCTCTTATAGGTAAGATCATATGGTATTTGCCTTTCACCACCTGGCTTATTTCATTTAGCATAAGATACTTTTAAATGGTGACCTGATGTTTAAAAAAGCAGGGGTTAGAGAGAGGAGTAACTGATTTGGGCTGGGATAAAGTTTTCTAGCTGTAAGATTCCTTTGACTTCCATAATTGTAATGACAAGGAGCAGCCTAAGCATAGTATCATAAGAAACTAAGTATGGATCAGTTGTGATAACAACAAAAATTTTCATTTTTAAGACATTCAATTTCTGAATGTGTTTTTTTTCCTTCTGTGGGAAGTAGTGTCCCCGTGCATTTCCAATAACTCTTTACCTAGATAATTTCTTATCCCACAAAAGTCTCAATTTAAACATCAATTCCCTCAAAATGCCTTCTATAGCACACAAAATTAAGATAGTGTGCCCTTTTTTGGCTTCTTTGACATCTTTGAGTTTTCTAGTTTAGCACATATCACTTTGTGTTGCACTTGTTTTCATATCTTCTTCCTTGATTAATTATAATTTTCCTATACTATAAAATAATAACTTATTTGTTGAATTCATGTTATGAGCAAGGCACTACTGTAAGCATTTTACGTATATTATTTAATACTCATGACAATAACTCCTATTGATCAATTTTTAGATGAGTAAAATGAGGTCATAAAAATTAAATCTTTGCTCAAGATTACACAACCAATGAGTAGCAGAGGCAGAAGTTGAGTTTAACTCTAGAGTATAGCCTCTAAACCATTACTTGATATTGACTTCTGAAGGGCAGAAATTGTCTGGCTGCTTTCCTCATATTTTCAGAGACAAAAACAGTGCCTTATACATGAAAGGTACACAATAATAAGTATACAATAACATGTCTATAGACTGAATCAGTGCTTTCATGAAGAAAATCACCAATTGTTATGCAGATAGCATATGCTCTTGCAAAATAACAAGAACACAACTGGCTCTTGTTTGAAACCCTCCTGAAATGAAAACTAATATATATATATATATATATATATATATATATATATATATATATATATATATATATATAATTATTAGATTCTAATATTAGCCCTTGGTACCTGCCTTACTCATCTATACAAATGAATATTGTGTTTGCCTAAAACTCTTCATGTTTGCTTTTAATTCATTCAATACATATATAACATGGAGAGAAACAATGTGGATATTTAGAAAGAAGAAAGCTAGATCAGAAGGCTCGACATTAGTAAGGACTAGGCCAAATGAGAGGTTTGTACAAGACATTTTCCAGCTGAAGTTTGCTTTGACTGATGTCGAGTTAAATTCATATGGAGATTTGTATATCAAAAAGTACAAAAGCAAATGAATATAGACTTTCTACCCTACATATTCCTAATAATTTGCAATTTTATCTGACACAGGCCCATTTTTCAGTAGACCAGGCTAATGGTTATGCACACACACACATTCTTACCCACACAAAGACACATACATTTGTTTGAAATAAATATCCCGCTCTTGTGAAATCTTGGAAAATATTGACACTCACATATTGGGTTTGACATTTTCCATAGGCTTAAAAAATCCTTGGTTGCTCCATTAATCATAGCTAAATTTGTTGTTCAAGAGTCATTGCAAGTTCCTGTCTATGGCAACATGGTGTGCTATCTTAGACAGAGCCTGATATGCCCCAGAGAGACAAAATTATTTAGTGGAATATGTCACTGGGTGAAACCACAGAAAGGATCAGAAGATTGTTTCCTTCACTCAAAAATTTCCTGCTGTACTTTAAAGAAAGCCATCAGTAATGTTGATATGTTAACATAATTTAACTTATGATCTTATAATTTATTAACCTGAATCATTAAGTAGTCTAACAAAATTACTAGAAATAATCATACAGTGTATCTTACAAAAGTCCTGGGACTTTATGACTTTATAAATACAAGTTAAGGACAAAAGAATTTTCTCCGAGGAGATCCTGGAAACAGTATCCAATTACTCCTACATAGACTGAGATTGACATTGATATCAAGAAAACAACAGGGCAGGTCAAGATGGAGGCATAGGTAAACAAGGCTTGCCTCCTCGCACACCCACATCAAAAATTACAATAAGATTAAACAATAAATATCATAGAGAATCTCCAGAAAATCGAGCTGTATGGAAGTCCAACAACCAAGGAATTAAAGAAACTACAATCATCCAGGTAGATAGAAGGGGTAGAGATTCAGAAATGTGCAGAGTTGTGAAGGAGCAGAGACCTGAATGGAAAGTCCCACACCCACATGTGATAGATAAAAATAAAGAATACATTGGTAGCAAAGCGTCCCAGCTCCATATCAGACCACACAGCCCAGGGTTCCAGAGACAAGAAGATACGTCTGCATAAATCCTGGCTGTAAAAACCAGTGGGCATTGGGGAAGCAGAAGAAACTGTAGAATTCTCAGGAGTCTCCTCTTAAAGGGCCCATAACAATTTTAAGACTTACACAGATTCACTTACTCCCATTGGGTTTCAGCACCAAGGCAGCAGCTGGAAGGGCACCAGTGACATACAGGGAAAAATTGAAGTGTCTGGTATCAGGGCAAGTGCAAACAGATAGCTTCCTCTCAGACAAAACTCCAGAGGACAGGAAGTGACATTATTCTCTTTCTGAGCCCTCCCGGACATAGAGCCACAGAGTGGCAACACCATATTGGTGATTGTATTCACCTGGTTCCCACGGAGTGCCCCACCCTGGCAATTACTTAAGGCTCTGTCCCATCGAATTTACCAGTGTGCTTTTCTACAAAGGGCCACACTACTAACAGGGAGCCAAAGCAGCTCTACCTAATACACAGAAACAAACACAGGGAAGCTGCCAAAATGAGGAAACAAAGAAGCATGGCCCAAATGAAAGAACAGAATAAAACTTCAGAAAAATAAACAAAATAGAGATAAGCAATCTATCATATGTAGAGTTCAAAACACTGGTTGTTATGGTGCTCAAGGAACTCATTGGCTATTTCAACAGTATAAAAAAGACTCAGGCAGAAATGCAGGTTACATAAGTGAAGTAAGGAACAAATTACAGGATATCAACAGTGGAGTGGATGAAGCTAAGAATCAAATCAGTATTTGGAATATAAAGAAGAGAAAACATTCAAGCAGAACAGCAATAAGAAAAATGAATCCAAAAAAACAAGAATAAGCAAAGGACAACTTCAAATGTACCAACATTTGAATCATAGGGGTGCTGGAAGGAGAATAGAAAGAGCGAGAAATTGAAAACTTATATGAAAAAATAATGAAAGAAAACTTTTCTAACTTGGTGAAGAAAATAGACATACAATTCTGGAAGAACAGACAGTTCCAAACAAGATGGACACAAAGAAGACCACAACAAGACATATCATAATTAAAATGCCAAATGTTAAAGATGAAGAAAGAATCTTAAAAGCAGGAGAAAAGTCAGATAGTTGCAAAAAAGGAGTTGCTGTAAGACTGTCAGAGGATTTCTTAAAAGGAACTTTGAAGGTGAGAAGGGACTGGCAAGAAATTTTCAAAGTGATGAAAAACAAGGACCTACAACCTAAAATACTCTATTCTGAAAAGCTATTATTTAGAGTTAATGGGCAGATAAAGTGCTTCCCAGACAAGGGAAAACTAAAGGAGATCATCATCATCAAGCCAATATTATACGAAATGTTAAAAGGACTTATTTAAGAAAAACAAGAAGATCAAAACTATGAACAATAAAATGGCAATAAATTCACAACTATCAACATTTGAATCTAAAAAGCAAACTAAGCAAACAAACAGAACAAAAACAAAATCACAGATATGGAGATTATTTGGAGGGTTATCAGTTGGGAGTTGGAAGGGAGAGAATGGGTGAAAAGGTGAAGGGATTAAGAACAAATTGGTAGTTATAGTACAAATTGGTAGTTATAGAATAGACAGAGGAATGTTAAGAACAGTAGAGGAAATAGAGTTGTCAAAGAACTTATATGCACAACTAATGCACTTATATGAACTAAGGGAGGTATTGCTAAAGGGAATGGGGTATACCAGGTGGAGGGGGGAAAAGGGAGAAAAAGTAGGACAACTATAATAGCATGGTTATATATATGTATTTGAAAAAATATATATACACACACACACCAGGTGGAGGGGGCAAAGGGAGAAAAACTGGGACAACTGTAATAGCATAGTCAATTATATATATATATATATATATATATATATATATATATATATATGAAAAGAAAATAATAGAAATAATTTCTCATATCAGAAACTAAATGAAGGTCTGTGGTTGTTTTCTTGCTTCTGTTAGGTCTTCTTAGTGAGGCTGTTATGGTATAAAATTATATAAAAATATATAATCAAGCTATATAAGTATATAATTTTGTACAATTATTAATAAACTAACTTAATTTTTGTAAACTGCAGATTAGCATATCTACTGAAGCAAAAAAATATATGTGAAAGTTATATGGCAGTTATTTACGTGTTGTTCCAAAGATGTCCAAAAAGCACTTTGCTTAGCATAATGCTCTCCAGGTCGCAATGAGGGACAAATACCATATGATCTCACCTTGAACTGGAACATAAGCAACAAAAGAAGAGAAAGCAAGAAAAACATAACCAGAGACATTGAAATTAAGAACAATCTAACAATAGCCAGATGGGAGGGGAGAGGGGACTGTGGAGAGAAGGGTTTTCAAGAACTACTACAAAGGACACATGGACAAAACCAAGTGAGAGAGTGGAAGCAAGGGAAGGAGGTGAGGTTGGGTGGGGTGAGGAGGAGGGGAGGGGAGAAAATGCAGACAACTGTAATCGAAGAACAATAAAGTAATTTAAAAAATAAATAAATCAATAAATAAAAAAGCACCGTATTTTTCACATTCCTATTTATTTTTTTTTATATCTAAAAACCTATCTCGACCATTCAAAAAAGTCATTTAACTGCCTATGTTAACAGATTTGAACAATTCCTTTCCTTCTGCCTTTTCCTCACAATTTTAATAGTGTAAGGAATGATATGGTCAGGTATTTCTCTTCTACATAAACAGAGACTATGACTATGATAGATATCCACTGTGGACTTCAGGTGTTATTTTTGTTTTTAGATTTAAAATATAATCACAAAATTAACATAAAGTGTATAAAACATATTTGGATTTTTTTAATCTTTTGTTTTTTTTTCAAGTAAATTCCACTTTAGTTTTTCTAGCTTTATTTAGATATAACATTGCACTAGTTTAAAGTGTACAATCTGTTTATTTGATACATTTATGTAATGAAAAATGATCATCACCATAGTGTTAGTTAACATTTCCCTCTCATCACATAATTACCATTTCTTTTCGTGGTGTAAACATTTAATATCTACTCTCTTAACAACTTCCATGTATATTATGTAGTATTACTAGCTATAATTACCATGTTGTCCATTAGATCCCCAGAATTTATTAATCTTATAACTGAAAGTTTGTACTTTTTAACTTAATAAAATATACAAAATTTTCTTCTTTGATGTTATGATTCTAAGCCCTATAAACTTGAGTGTTATAGGTTAATGTCCTTCCTTCTATGAGGAGCTTTTAAATGATTCATAAATACATTTTTCCTATATTATGTGATTTATATTTTTATTAAAACTTACATACTATAAATTATTATATATTACTTGTTACACATATGTACTAGATAAAGATAATTAGGTTACCATCATCTATTTCTAAATAATAATATCTATAAAAATAATACAAAACAGATTAAATTTTTCTTTTCCATTTTACTACAAGTTGAAGAATAAAAAGAGAACTGAGCCCTGGCTGGTGTGGCTCAGTGGACTGAGCACCAGACTGCAAAGCAAAGGGTCACTGGTTCGATTCCCAGTCAGGTCATATGCCTTGGTTGCAGGTGAGGTCTCCAGTATGGGGTGCACAAGAGGCAACCACACATTAATGTTTCTCTCCCTCTCTTTCTCCTTCCCTTCTGCTGTCTTTAATAATAAATAAGTAAAATATTTTTTTTAAAAGAGAGAATTGAATTTAACCCTTTAATCTAATTCTTAGCAGCCTGGAATGTCATACTTTTGCTATAAGTGACGTTAGCTGACAGTCAAGTACCACTACATCACTATATAGAATATCAGAACAACATGTGAGAGTATCAAGGAAACAGAAAAAAACTGTCTTTTAAAAGGCTTTGAAATATGTCTCTGTATTTCCTTACAACAATTCAACAGTGTTGGATTATATGGTAGTTTTTACTGTGTTACAAATGGACTGAACAGATATAAGAAAAAGCTGTGTATTCTGGAGTATATCCGAGAAAATAATTAATAACCAACACATTTGAATATAGATAATTGGAGAAAGCACTTGGAAAAATGACAGTTCAGAATAAGATGATTTTATTTATTGAGAAGAAATTATTTGTAAGGTTGTAGGGGTGAGGTGGGAAGATACAAAAGTCAAAGCTAGTTTGTAATTATGTAACATATGCCATAATAATCTTGAAGGTAAACAAATTAATATTTCAAAATAATGACAGGAAGAAACTTTAGAATATGTTATAGCTGTGTGCTGAGTATTGAATTTCTAGGTAAAGCAATTTTAAAGAGTTAATAATTTAGTTCACTAGACATTGTCTCTGTATAAGCCACCTATAAAATGTAAAAATCTATTTGACAGACCTAAGCAATTGTACATTACTCTGGAAGATAAGTCACCATAACTTCTGGCTACAGAAACCAGCGGGGGTTGGGTCAGCAAAAGAAACTGTGGGATTCTCCGACATCTCCTCTTGGAGGACCCCATGCATAGACTTACTTGGACTCACTCCCTCTGAGCCCCAGCACTGGGGCAGCACTGGGAAGGGTATCAGTGGCCCATGGGGAGAAATTAGAGTATCTAGCATCACATAGAGAACTGGGGGACAGCTTCTTCCCAGAAAGAACTGAAGACAGAGGCCATTGTCCCTTTTCTGAGCCCTCCCCACACAGAGCCACAGTGTGGGCACCATACCTGAGACTCCATCAACCTGGCTCACATAGTTATCCCTGCCCTAAATCTCCGCCCCATCCAACTTAAAGGCTCATCCAAGCTGGTAACAGTGGTTTTTCCATATAAAGAACTGGGCTATGTGTAGACTTGAGACCTTCCTAGATCAGCTCAAATAAGCAACAGCTGAGCCCAGCTACTGTACCTCTCATGGAGTTGCCCCAATCCCAGGACTAGCAGCCACCATCTACAGATTGCTTTATAGCTTATGCCAACTGGCCCCAGACAGAACACATATGGTGATTGACCTTAGCCTGCACCACCCAGGAAATCCCAGAGCCCGCACATCCAACAGTTATAGATGACATCAGAGCCACAAAAGGAGGTGGTTGCTGACCAGTGGTCATAGCCAGTCCTACCAGCTGCCTGGCCTGAATAATTCTCTCCCATCGACCTGCTGACAGTAATCAAGACCGATGACAAGAGGAAGGAGTACTCAGCCCACATGGAGGGTGTGACTTGAATACCCAGCTTACAGGATAGGGGAGGCTCTGCCACTGGACACTACAGAACACTACAGAACACCTACTACATTAGGCTATGCTACCAAGACACAGAGTCAAAACAGTTCTACCTAAGACATATAAACAGACACATGGAGGCTTCCAAAATGAAGAGACAAAGAAATTGGCCCAAATGAAAGAGCAGAACAAAACTCCAGGAAAAGAACTAGACAAAATGGAGATAAGCAGTCTATCAGATGCAGAGTTCAACACACTGGTTATAAGGATGCTCAAGGAACTCATTGGGTATTTCAACAGCATAAAATGATCCAATCAAAAATGAAGGTGATAACCCTGGCTGGTGTGGCTCAATGGATTGAGTGCTGGCCTGCAAACCAGAGGGCCATGTATTAGATTCCCTGTATAGGGCACATGCCTGGGTTGCAGGCCAGGTCCCCAGTAGGGGACTTGTGAGAGGCAACCACACATTGATGTTTCTCTCTTTCTCTTTCTCCCTCCCTTCTCCTCTGAAAATAAATAAATAAAATATTAAAAAAAGAAATTAAGGAGACACTAATTGAAATAATGAACAATTTACAGAGAATCAACATTGGAGTGGATGAAGCCAAGAGTCAAATTAATAATTTGGAATATAAGGAAGCAAAAGTCATCCAATGAGTACAACGAGAGGAAAAGTGAATTTAAAAAAGGATGGTGTAAGAAGCCTTGCATCATAGGGGTGCCAGAAGGAGAAGAGGAAGAATAAGAAATTGGAGTAAATAATAATTTATTTGAAAAAATAATGAAAGAAAACTTCCCTAATTTGGTGAAGGGAATAGACATAATATTCTAGGAAACACAGAGAGTCCTAAACATGATGGATGCAAAGAGGACCACAACAAGAACCATTATAATTAAATTTCCAACAGTTAAAGAAAGAATCTTAAACACAACAAAAGAAAAGCAGATAATTTACAAAGGAGTTCTTGTAAGATGGTCAGCTGATTTCTCAAATGAATCTTTGCAGGCTAGGAACATTGGCAAGAAGTATTCAAAGTGATAAAAAGCAAGAACCTACAATCTAGAATACTCTATCCAGCAAAGCTGTGATTTCGAATCTAAAGACAGATAAAGTGCTTCCCAGACAACATAAAGCTAAAGGAGTTCATCATTGACAAGCCATTATTATATGAAATGTTAAAGGGACTTGTTTAAGAAAAAGATAAAAACTCTGAACATTAAAATGGCAATAAATGCATAACTATCAATAACGGAATCTAAAAAACTAACTAAGCAAACAACCAGAACAGGAACAGAATCATAGATATGGAGAACATTGGGATGGTGGCCAGTTGGGAAGGGGGTCTGGGAGAATGGGTGAAGGGATTAAGAAGTACAAGTTAGTAGTCACAGAATAATCATGAAGATGTAAAGTACATCATAGGGAATAAGGTAGCCAAAGAATTTATGTGCAAGGCCCACGAACATGAACAAAAGTGGGGAGATTACCAGAAGGGGTGGGGAGGCTGGGTGGAGGGGGACAAAGAGGGGAAGGTTGGGACAACCATAATGGCATAGTCAATAAAATATAATAAAAAAGAAACTAATCATATGATTTGTCACAAATGTATGGTGCCTGGAAAGTCAGTGAGGGAGTTGCTATACTTTTCACAACTCAGTTGGATTCTGGCACACTTTTCACTGAGTATGCTCAATTAGAAACTCTGTCAAGTATAACGAAGACCATTATAACATCAACTCTGCATCTTGGATGGATAGTTGGGCTCTGCTTGAAAAGAGCAATCTCAGGGCTTCAAAAAGGCTGACCTCTTAGGTGTAGTGGAGTCTCAGCCAGGTACGATTATATCTTATTAGTCAAAGGTGTATTTCACTGAGAAATTTAAAACTTAAGACCTATTGTAACAGCTGAAACAAAACACAAATTTTGGTTTATAGAGGAAAGAAACAAAACTTTTGTGTGTGTATATATGGGGAAGGAGAAAAGTCATCATTTCTGCACTCATTTAATTCATGATTTTCCAGGTGCTTAGGAGTTTCTGATAGACTCCATTGCACTTTCAGCCAAGACCAAGCTCTAGCCAACCTAGTGGTATTTTCAATCTTTATGACATGAATAAAACCTGTTTCACTGTATCCAAGGTCCTGGAGAGTCTGGGAACACAAGATTAATTGAAGCTTAATGTAATGTGAACTTCTTTTTAAGGGAAGACCCACATTTGTTTATTTTTTCAGGTTTTCACATCAGTCCAAGTGTCAAGGCTAATAGATATGATTCCTCTCAATTGAAACATCATTTGACTTATACAATTAGCTGATATTTTCACCCCTATAGATGATAGATATACTCATTGTAGGAAATGACTTAAAAAAAAAAAAAAAGCTTGGTTGCAGAATGAAGCATTAGAAATGGTGAACCAAAATAGCACAGATAATAAATCATGAGTTGAGTAGAATGATATCAGACTATTTTCATAATGGGCTGATCATAAAACCGTGTCTAAAGAGCTATGTATTAAGGTGGATTAACTTAATCTTACATTTACATAGTTACCCACTAGAAATTGTGTAAAAATTATTACTATGTAATTATTGTATAATTTTTAGATATATTTGATTGATCATGCTATTACAGTTGTCACATTTTTTCTCCCCTTTATTCCTCTCTACCCTGCACCCACCCTCCTACCAGCAACTCCCCTCCTTAGTTCATGTCCATGGGTTATAAATATAAGTTCTTTGGTTTCTCGATTTCCCATACTATTCTTAACCTCCCCCTGTTTATTTTATGCCTACTATTTATGTTTATTATTCCCTGTATATTTCCCCTATCCCCCCCACTCCTTCCCACTTATAACCCTCCATGTGATTCCCATTTCTGCGATTCTGTTCCTATTCTAGTTGTTTGCTTAGTTGTTTTTGTTTTAGGTTCAGTTGTTGATAGTTGTGAGTTTGTTGTCACTTTATTGTTCATATTTTTGATCTTCCTCTTTTTTCTTAGATAAGTCCCTTTAACATTTCATATAAAAATGGCTTTATAATGATGAACTCCTTTAACTTGATCTTATCTTGTAAGCATTTTATCTGTCCTTCGATTCTAAATGATAGCCTCGCTATATAGAGTAATCTTGGATGTAGGTCCTTGCCCTTCCTGACTTCAAATACTTCTTTCCAGCCTCTTCTTTCCTGTAAGATTTCTTTTGAAAATAAGCTGATAGTCTTATGGGCACTCATTTATAGGTAACTGTCTCCTTTTCTCTTGCTGCTTTTATGGTTCTCCCCTTTTCTTTGATCTTGGGTAATGTAATCATGACGTGCCTTGGTGTGTGCTTCCTGGGGTCCAACTTCTTTGGGACTCTCTGAGATTCCTGCATTTCTTGGAAGTCTATTTCCTTCACCAGATCAGGAAGTTCTCCTTCCTTATGTTTTCAAATAAGTTTTCAATTTCTTGCTCTTTCTCTTCTGGCATTCCTACGATTTGAATGTTGGAATGTTTAAAGTTGTCCCAGAGGTTCCTAAGCCTCTCCTCATTTTTTTTTTTTTTTGAATTCTTGTTTCTTCATTCTGTTCTGGTTGACTTTTTATTTCTTCCTTCTGCTCCAAACTGTGGATTTGAGTCCCGGATTCCTTCCCATCACTGTTGGTTCCCTGTACATTTTCCTTTAATTTACTTTTCATAGCCTTCACTTTTTTCTCTATTTTGTGACCATACTCAACCAATTCTTTGAGCATTGTGCTTACCAGTGTTTTTTTTTTAATAATTTTAATTACTTTATTGTTGTTCAATTACAGTTGTCTGCATTCTCTCCCCTTCCCTCCCCACTCCAAACCCACCTCCCTCCCCTGCGTCCACCTTCCCCCTTGGTTCTGTTCATGTGTCCTCTATAGTTTCCTGAAAACCCTTCTCCTAATAGTCCCCTCCCCCCTCCCCTATTGCTATTGTTAGATTGTTCTCTCTGGTTATGTTTTTCTTGCATTTTTCTTTTGTTGATTATGTTCCAGTTAAAGGTGAGATCATCTGATAGGTTGGCTATCTCTTGGTCGCTTAGTTGTATTTTTTCTTAAGCTTTGATCTGTTCTTTAATTTGGGTCATTTTTTTTCTCAGCAAGCCTTTTACATAGTAAGGGGTGGAGCCTTAGGTATTCACCAGGGCGGAGTAATCTACATCACTGCATTGTGATGCTATATGTGAGAGGGGACAATGCTGCTTGTTCAGCTTTCCGCCTGGGTTCAGTCAATTCCACCACTACCCACAAGCAAACTGGGCTCTTCTGGTGCTGATTCCTGGGTGGGTGGTTCTGTGTATGTTCTAGGACTCTGTGGGTTTCACCAACGAACACTACCATGAGGCTGGAGGTCTCTGCCACCACCTCAACCCCCACAGATTTCCTCAGTCAGAGGTTTTAAGGCTCTATTTCCCTACACTGGAGCCCTGGGTTGTGTGGTCTGTCTTGCTCCCCAGTTGTTCCTCCAGTTTATCTGCACGCAAATGTGGGACTGCCCATTCTGCCAGCTGCTGCCTCACCTGTTCTGCCTGCCACCTTTTTGCCCACTCTGGTCTTCCAGCCACTGCCTTGCTTCAAGTCCTCTCTGCCCTTGCTACCCATCTCTGACCCTCCTACTGGTCTGGATGAATGTATCTTCTTTGACTCCTTGGTTGTCAGAATTCCATACAGGTTGATTTTCTGGCAGTTCTGGTTTTGTGTGTGTGTGTGTGTGTGTGTGTGTGTGTGCGCGTTTAGTTTGTTCTTGTCCTTCTTTTGGTTGTGTGAGGATGCACAGTTTATCTACCTATGCCTCCATATTTGCTGAGAGTTTCATGGTGCAATGTTAATAAATTACACTAAATTTAAGAATATGTACAATTTAAAATTATACTTATATGGATTAGATTCAAAAGTTGGCCCTGGCTGGTGTGGCCTGTGGATTGAGTGCTGGCCTGTGAACGAAAATGTCTCTGGTTTGATTCCCAGTCAGGGCACATGACTGGGTTGCAGGACAGGTCTCCAGTAAGGGGCTCACAAGAGGCAAGCACATATTGAAGTTTCTCTTCCCCTCTTTCACCTCCCTTCCTCTCTCTGAAAATAAATGAATAAAAATCTTTAAAAATATAAAAATAAAAACATAAAATTGATCTAAATTTTGAAAAGAGTAGAAGTGACAAATTGTGTATCTAATAGATTTATTTATTAAATTCCTCACCTCATTGTAATTTTGGTATTTTATTTCCATTTTCTCTTTCCATTCTAAACATATGTTGTTGTTGTTTTCTTTAAATATATTTTATTAATTATGCTATTACAGTTGTCTCATTTTTTCTCTCTTTTATTCCCATCTGCCCAGTTAGCTCCCTCCCACCCACGTTCTCCCCCACATAAGTTCATGCCCATGGGTCATGCATATAAGTTCTTTGGCATCTCTTTTCCTATACTATTCTTAACCTCCCCCTGTCTGCTTTGTACCTACCATTTATGCATCTTAATCCCCATACCTTTTCCCCCATTCTCCCCTCTAACCCCCTCTGCTTATAACCCTCAATGTGATCTCTATTTCTGTGAATATGTTACTGTTCTAGTTGTTTGCTTAGTTCATATTTGCTTTTGTTTTTGTTGTTTTAGGTTCAATTTTTGATATTTGTGAGCTTGTTGTCATTTTACTGTTTGTATTTTTTATCTTTTTTTTAGATAAGTCCCTTTAACATTTCACATAATGAGGGCTTGGTGATGATGAACTCCTTGAACTTGACCTTACCTGGGAAGCACTTTATCTGTCTTTCCATTACAAATGATAGCTTTGCTGGGTAGAATAATCTTGGATGTAGGTCCTCGCCTATCATGATTTTGAATACTTCTTTCCAGGCCCTTCTTGCCTGCAAGGTTTCTTTCAAAAAATCATCTGATAGTCTAATGGGAACTCCTTTGTAGATAACTGTCTCATTTTCTCTTGCTGCTTTTATGATTCTCTCCTTCTCTTTAATCTTGGGTAATGTAATTATGTTGTGCCTTGGTGTGTGCTTCCTTAGGTCCACATTTTTGGGGACTCTATGCACTTCCTGGACTTCCTGGAAATCTGTTTCCTTTGCCATATTAGGGAAGTTCTTCTTCATTATATTTTCAAAGAAGTTTTCAATTTCTTGCTCTTCCTCTTCTCCTTCTGGCAACCCCATGAATTGGAGGATTGAAATGTTTAAAATTGTCCTGGAAGTTCCTAATCCTCTCCTCATTTTTTTGATTTCTTATTCTTCATTCTTTTCTGGTCGCATATTTATTTCTTCCTTTTGTTCGAATCGATTGATTTGAGTCCTAGTTTCCTTCCCTTCACTCTTCTTGTTTTCGTGTACATTTTCCTTTTACTTTTCATAGCCTTCACTTTTTCCTCTATTTTGCAACCATACTCAACCATTCCTGTGAGCATCCTGATTACTAGTGTTTTGAACTCTGCATCGCATAGGTTCACTATCTCTTCATTACTTTGTTGTATTTTTTTTTCTGGAGCTTTGATCTGTTTTTTTTTTAATTTGGGCCATGATTTTTTTCTCTTGGCACACCTGTTACATAGTAAGTGGTAGAGCCTTAGGTAATCACCAGGGTAGGGCAACCCATGTCACTATGTTTCGGTGTTGTATGTGGGGGAGGGGTCTGACAGGGAACAATGCCATTTGCTCAGAATTCCACCGGCTTTCAGTCACTTCCTATGCTACTCACAAGAAATTTGGGCCCTTCTGGTGCTGATTCCTGGGTGGGTGTTTTTGTGTATGTTCTAGGACCCTATGGGTCTCTTCAACAAACCCTCCTGTGGGGCTGGGATTTTTTCTCACTGCTACAAACCCCACAGATTTTTTCAGTCATAGGTTTTGTGACATTATTTCCCTGTACTAGAACTCTGGGTTGTGTGGTCTGTCTCGCTCCCAGTTGTCCTTCCAGTTTATCTGCATGGAAATGTGGGACTACCTCCTCTGACAGCCACCACCTCCACCACCCCTGTCCTCCAGCAGCCACTCTGCCATGAGTCCTGTCCACCCCAGCTGCCTGTTTCTGCCACTCCTACTATTTTGGATGAGTGTTTCTTCTTTAACTTCTTGGTTGTCAGACTTCCATACAGTTTGATTTTCTGGCAGTTCTGTTTTTTTTTTAATTTATTTTTATACTTGTTTTGGTTGTGTAAGGAAGCAAAGTATAGTTACCTATGCCTCTATCTAGGCCAGAAGCCTGTTGTTGTTTTTAGTATAGCTCTATTCATACAGTTAATACACTTTATATCATTTTACCATTTAATACTTTGTCATGCACATGTTTCTAAGTCTTCAAGAACATCATTTCCAATGGTGTTTCCATTAGAACTACATTCTAATCATCATTGCATATAAAATATATTGTGTATATTTAATACTATATCATGTACATGTTTCTAAGTCTATTTTTTTATTATTCTATGCAAAAGCTTTATTTTTAAAAGTTCGGTGATCTCATAGAGACACTAAGTGGGAGTTTCATGCATAAAACTCCTTAGTAGGTGCCTTCTGGTAAGCAACACTGGATGGTTTGTGCTCTCCAAGGTCATAGCTTCCTTCATCCTTCTTTCTCATGTGGTACACCAACAGCAGGATGAGGAAAATGGCAAAGAGAAAGCCTATCACTCCACCGGCAATGACAGTGCCAGGACTTCTGTTCTTTTAAACAGGTTGTCTGGGTGCTTCTCAGTATACACGTTTCTATCCTCTTCAGCTGGGTTCATTTTTCTTTCTGAGTCATAGCAGTGAACATCGTCCTTATCTGTTTCTTCAGGTGACTTGGTCTGAGCAGGTATCTTGTTCTGCATCTTCAACGTGGTGGTTTCCACTTTGGGAACAGCACTAGTGAACAGGATCTTTGGAAGTGGCCGAGATGTGGTCAACTTGGGACTCTCCATGTCCTCATTAGCTCCTGAGCCCAACACAAAAGCATAGTCATCATCATCAATAGGATTCACTCCCGAAGCGTCTTCAGTGGAGCTGTTGTCAAGGTACATGTCTTTATCAGATGTCAGCTCTGCCCTCTGCTTGACTTCCCATCGAGCTGGAAGAAAACCCATTTCTAAGTCTTTAAGAACATAATTTCCAATAATATTACCATTAGTAAAACACTCTAATGATCATCATTGTGCATAAAACATATATTTTTAGGATGACTTCCAAAGCATTGTGCCCTACAGGACAAGTTACTGAGTCATAATAATATAATTTCCAAGAATACTAATACTTTTGTTCAAATTCATTGTTAAAGTGTTTTACCAAATTCATTTCCACTGAAAATATATAAATACACCTGTTATTACACACCTTTGCTAACATTTAACATTTTCGTTATTTTAAATAATTGTTAATTTTCTAAGAGAAGATTTGTATTCAGTTGTTTAATGTATATATTTTATATTACTCACGAGCTCATTCATTTGTATAGATTTGTTGACAGATTCCTTGTAAATGACTATCATGTTCCAAATTTTCTGAAAGTCTCTAGGAGATACCTCATATATGCTCATGTTTATCAGTTGCTTTTCTTCTTTTGTGACTAAAAAGTGTACTTAACACATATCTATATTTGCTGAATTTATTAATACTGATTTGTTCTGGAGCAGACAGATATTTTTTAAAGATTTTATTTTTATTTATTTTTAGAGAGAGGGGAAGGGAGGGAGAAAGAGAGGGAGAGAAACAGCAATGTATGGTTGCCTCTCACATGGCCCTCATGGGGGCCTGGCCCGCAACCCAGGCATGTGCCCTGACTGGGAATTGAACCGGGATCGCTTGGTTCCCAGCCCACGCTCAATCCACTGCGCTATACCAGCCAGGGCTAGAGAAGACAGATTTTTAAAAGCAGAATAGTTTAGTTTTTCTATCCAAAAGCACTGATATTAAATGTGCACTTGAAAAACACTTGGAAAATCTTAGCTGAAAATTTCAGTAGAGAAAGACTGTCTAGGTAAGAAAGAGGCCCTTTTGAACTTGTTTATGTTTATGATTGCCTCCACAGAAATAATCTGGGTAATGCATGGGTGTGAGTGACTAGAAAGGGAAGCATACAAAGAAAAAAGTGAATAATTTAATTATTATCTTAACTACTACCTATAGTAAATCAGTTGTTTAGATAAAGCCAGAACTTTTTATTTTACCTAAATTATTTCATAAGTCTAAGATTTCTTTTGATGTATATTATTGTCTTTACCTGGTATTCTTTCACCTTCCACAAACGCTGTCATCTGTTATTTAGTTTAGTCTTTCTTTCTGTCTGAGTTACCTAGGTGTTAGTGATAAGTACTAGAGAAATAGAGAGATAGAAAACATAAAAAGAATAAATTGACAGTAACCAGAGGGGAGGGTGAGGGTGATTGTAGGGGGAAGAAGGGGAAGGGTCATCAAGGAATATGTATAAAGGATCCATGGACAAAACTAAAGAGAGGAAAGATTAAGGATAGGGGTGGGTGGAGTAGGGGAAAGTGGTGGTGGGAAAATGGAGACAACTGTGTTTGACAGTACAAATGCAAAAAAAAAAGAAAGTAAACAACAGGATGACAGACTCCTAGTTTAACACTCATAATTTACCATTTGACATGTATTCAAGACAGGTAATAATTAAGACTGCTTAATCAGTTTATGAATATTGGAATGAGGGACAGTAGTAAAACAGAATAGTACTAATGAAAATCTGAATTACTATAATCAAAAGTCTTTTCTCCAGGTAAAAGACTTCCGCATACAATAAAAGTACCACCTTTCTTTTTGTGTAAAAGAAATAAGTTGAATTGCCACAGTGATTAAAACCAAAGTGCTGACCTAATTTTTATAATCAAAGGTATTTTTTAATGCTAGGAAGGAAATTAAGAGATTACAGATGAAATTTCTCACATTAAGGAAAAGTTGTATTGTGAGGCAAACAAAGTATTCCAGGTATATTGCTGTGGATATGTATTAATTATATGCAAGGGCTTAACATACAATATATGAGGTAAAGCAATAAAAATACTAAAAATAAACAAATCTAGAAAGTACATTATTGTATTTCATTTCTCTTTTCTGAAATTCTGATCAGGGTTCACTAAGACAAAGACCTTCCCTGCACAAATTTACTCATTATCTCTTAAATCTAACATTATAACATTACCCTTTGAGATCTTATGAAATTAGACTATATGCACCTTGTGTGGCTGGGTCTATAGTTTATTTATTTTTGAATATCCAGTTTCTATTATATAACATGTTTAGCAAAAATCTGTACATTGGAATTTTAAACAACTATCAGAATGAGTCAGCTACTCTAAGAAATCTCTCAATAATTTTTCTTTTCTTTTTTCTGTTGCTTAATTGTGCATATATGTGTGTGTGTGCAGTTACCCTCTTTGGGGCTGAATAGCTGCAGCTTCACTCACTATTAAGAGCCAGCAACCACCAAACCCAAGTTTAAAAGGTTGCAAAAGAGAATTCTCTGGGGTGATTTGTGTCAGAGCATGTGGAATTTCAAAAAAAAAAAAAAAAAAAGCAGATGGAGTCCAAGAGATAGACAGCTTGATGATGATGACGATTTTAATGACTACATAGAAATCAAACAAGGTACCATTGAAAGGTAGACCAAACTGGGAAGCTGTCATAGGATCACAGAGGAGAGGAAAAGAGAGGTTCAGAGAGTTCCTGTGAACCAACTTAGGTTTCCTTAAGAACTAAGCCATAAATAAAGCCATAAAGTTCAAAGAGTCCTGAAGCCCAAGGACAATAGAACAGTGTACCATCCTGATTAGCAATGACAGGAGACACAGATGGCTGGTTAACCCATTAGGTAGTCAGGAAGAGGAGCCACCAGGGAACATGTGGCAGTTTCATGTAGCCAGCTCCAAACAGGTGGAAGACAGCTTGAGCTGGGTTCTTTGTGTTTGTTTCTGACCTTATCTAAAATAGCAATAATAAAATTCCTATTAAGTCTTAGATTCACTTTTTTGTTTTCCTTTTGGCAAAGCATTGGTGAATGGAAAGGCAATGAAAGGAAGCTCAGTCTCTATTCTGCTTTAATATGTTTATCTTTCTTATTTCTTGCAACTCTCACAGTCATGAACTATCTCTCATGGTGGTGACCCAGTTAAGTTCTCCTTTTAGGTAAACTGAATGATCAACCTTAAACTTACCCAAGTCACCTTTATGTTAAGCAGCACAGTAGCCTGACTCTGCAAATGTGTGAAACTCAAGGGTAGCCATGTCAAATGTAGATGCAATGACAGGTGAATTCTTTAGGTGAACATACATGTTATAATGTGTTTGAAATACATAAAAAGGCTTGAGGGAATATTATTCACTAAAAGAAGAAACCAGAGAGGCTGTTGTATAAGATAAACATATGTAACCTATGCACTGCTTCAGGCATTCTTTGATTTGTGGCTAATCCAGTTTTTGTCACTTGCTCAACTCTGCATTTCAATGAAATAATTTTTAAATGCTTTAAAATAAAACTGAAGTTGCCCTGGCTGGTGTAACGCAGTGGATTGAGAGCGGACTGGGAACCAGACGGTCCCGGTTCAATTCCCGGTCAGGGCACATGCCTGGGTTGCGGGCCAGGTCCCCTGTGAGGGCCATGTGAGAGGCAACCATACATTGCTGTTTCTCTCCTTCTCTGTCTCCCTCCCTTCTCCTCTCTCTAAAAATAAATAAATAAAATCTTAAAAAAAATAAAACTGAAGTTTATTTTTGTTGTACAACTGCAGGGAAACAAATTTCCAATCTGAGCACACCTCTCATATCAGATGATTCTGACGCAATATTTAACTGGTTCAGAAGAATGTGGTACAAACTTTGCTCTCCTTAAAATAGAAGAAAAAGGACTTCCTAAGATGGCGGCATAGGTGAATGCACCGTACAACCTCGCACAACCAAACAAGGGAAAAAAAAGAAATATACACATCCAAACAGAGCCAGATCTGACAGAAAATCATATTGAGAGGAAGTCCGACAATCAAGGAATTAAAGAAGATACATTCATCAAGTTTGGTGAACCAGAAGGTGCAGAGCAAAGGGCGAGTGCTCGGCGACCCCGCGGTGAGCAGGTGAGCAGACGGCAGGTCCGCGGTTGGAGAGGCGGTCCCCATGGGCCGCAGCACACCCAGACGGGGACCAACTGAAGCTCGGTCTGCGCCCGGCTCCCACCGACCCCGGAGCGACCCCCGGAGTCAGCGCAAAGGGGCCCGAAGTGCTTGCAGGAGGCAGTGTGGGTGCGGAGAGCGGAGAAGGCGCCATTGTGCGCTCAGGCCCCGCCCCCAGAGGCTATGATCCCAGCACAACTACCGGGAACTTCCCTGCACAGGGGATCCCCAAGACTCCGCCCCCCTTACAGTAACAGGTTCACCGAGGGGGAAAAAATGGCCCAAAGAAAGGGACAGATCAAAACCCCAGAGCTAACCGACCAAGAGATAGCCAACCTATCAGATGCACAGTTCAAATCCCTGGTAATAAGGATGCTTTCAGAATT